>VUQS01045144.1:0-28429 GCA_015108495.1 Heterochromis multidens
CTGCCAGCTGCGCAAGAAAAAGTTAAACACATTGTAAATAAACACAACAAACACACCAAGCCTGCCTGTCTGGGTCCTTTACTGTTACAAAGGGCTATTTGACCAAGAAGGAGAGTGATAGAGTGCTACGCCAGATGGCCTGGCCTCCACAGTCACCTGACCTAAATCCAATCGAGATGGTTTGGGATGAGATGGACCGCAGAGTGAAGGCAAAAGGGCCAACTGATCAGCATCTCTGGGAACTCCTTCAAGACTGTTGGAAAACCATTTCAGGTGACTACCTCATGAAGCTCATCGAGAGAATGCCAAGAGTGTGCAAAGCAGTGATCAAAGCAAAGGGTGGCTATTTTGAAGAATCTAAGATATAAAACATGCTTTGGGTTATTTCACACTTTTTTGTTTACTACATAATTCCATATGTGTTCATTCATAGTTTTGATGCCTTCAGTGAGAATCTACAATGTAAATAGTCATGAAAATAAAGACAAAACATTGAATGGGAAGGTGTGTCCAAACTTTTGACTGGTAGTGTACTTTTGCATTTTAGTTTTGAGCAGTGGAACTCCATACTGTGTGAGAACTAACTAAAGTTGCTGTTTTGTAGCACAAATAAAATACTGAATTTTCAATTTAGTCCTCTTATTCAACTATAGAAATTTTCTTATTTGCAAGTTAGTAAGGCCTATTATCACTAACAATATTCAAATGAAGCAAAACCAAGAAAGGCAAGTATGAGCAAGCAGCAACATCATCCTTTCAACACCAAGAAAAACACAGGATATAACTAGAAGCACCTTTGAGGGCAAAATGAGAGAAATGAAAAACAGGGAGGGGCTGTAACAGTAAATCAAAGGTGAAGATAAGGAAGGAGAGGTGATAGAGATATGAAAAGGGAAAGGAAAGGAGGCAATGGAAGAGAAACCAATGGGGTTTCTCCTGTCCAGTGCTTAAGGCAATGGAGTTTGATTATCCTCCTTCAGGGTACATTATACATTATTTACTTGAGTACGTCCATTCAAATGATTTGCATTACAGAGGATACATTTATTTTCCTGCTATACCATTCATCTTACAACAAAAAGATGAAGATGAATACAGTAGACACACACTACAGTGCTGATGAATTTAACTTTTATATTAAAATATTAATCATTTATTATATGAATTACAATATGTATGTTTCATAATGGTGGGTACGGCTAATTGGCAACTCTGAATTGCTTGTAGTTGTGAATGTGTGTCTGTGTTAGCCATGTGATTGATTGGCAACCCGTCTAAGTTGCACACCACTTATTACCTAATGTCTCCAGTCTTCCAACAATCTTTATTCTAAAGCGGGTATTGCTAATAGATGGATGAATACATTATAGTTTTGTGCCTTGATTCAAAAAGAGAGTGACACCCCGGGGTAAAAATAGGTGTGCAGCTCCAGTGATGCCAAAAACCAAGAATGAACCCTTTTCTATGGGTCACTGGATGTTTTCTGAGACAAAACCCATGTTTGATATTTAGAACAGCAAATGTTAAAACCTTTGTGAAGCAGTCTAAAGGTTCAATCACCACTGTGTTTTATCAATAAGTGACAGAGGGTAGCAAAACAGGAATTAATTTATGTGAAAATGTCACAGATTATTGCTTTTGCAGGGTTGGTTGCTCAAATCATAAAACAATGCAGCTGTCACAACGCGTGTGTGTGGTGTGTGCCACCAAGTGACACAGGTTGTTGCACAAACCCAATTATATGCTGACATCAACAAAACACAGTTTCTATAGTACAATTAAATCAGCCCTTAGTCCCCAGAGAAACTGCAGACTCTTACAGAGAAAAGATTACACAATTTAAATATATCTTTGGACTCCTTCAAAAACATGGAAGATAATAGGTAACAGCACTATGAAATCACCAGCAGATTAATCTGAAGCAGTGACGTGCACATTCCAGTTCTTGCTATACAATGGAAAATAATCATAAGTTATCAATACAATTATAAATGTTACTGATTAAATGAGTAACCTTTTACAGGAGAAACAGCAGAGATTACAGTCTCGCGGACTGTCCGTTATGGTCCGCTTGGGTCCAAGTGACGTAAATTTCATCATCAGGCGGTGCATGCGAGGTTCCGTGCAGATGTCTGTGTGCCAATTTTTTACCTTGATTAAACCTCGTTTATACTTTCCACTGTCAGTGTCTGCAACAGCGTATAATCAAGCCCTTATATAGCTGGACAGCTGGAGACCGGACAGTGAGTATTCATTCCTGTACTTCTTTGAAGTATGCTGCCTGGGGTGCATGCATTGTAATGTCACAAAAAACAGGCATGCACACAGATGTCCACATGGACCGTTGCACTCACTGTCTGATGACGAAATTTACATCACCCCAGTGGACTTACAGACACAGAAAGTATAAAATTGGTGACTGCACAGACATGGCTGCGGAGAACTTCAACCTGGCCTCACAGCAGTTTGTGGTATAGTCATTGCCTTTAATCTACTGATTCATGTTGCTGGACATGAATATTCAATTTTTTTTTATGTTCCTCAACACGAATATCCCAACATTATTTGTGTCCCTGAACATGACTTTTCATCAGTCTGCTCTCATATGTAATGATTGAAGACAAAAAAAAAAGTTTGCATTTAGATGTTATGGAGGAGTACATTGTATTGAGTTTAATGCCAGAGACCCAAGTTCAAGTGATACACATCAACCATTTTCCTGGTTGGTATGGTGACACCTTCCTGCTTTCTTACTTAATTACTTACAAATCCATGTTCACTGACACAAAAAACGCAACAATTAGTGTCCATGAATACAAAGAAACATACATTTTTCATTAGTATTTCACGAACTGTCATGAGATCAGGCTAAGAATTTACATTAATTCGTCAACAACGCATGCACTCCAGGAGGTGGACATCAAACGGGCTTCAAGAAAGTATAACAGGAATGCCTACTCAGCCCTCATGTCTCCAGCTGTCTATGTCCATGTTCGTGACAGAGTATAATCAAAGCTTAAGAATCCCATGTCACACTTTATTTATCAAAATGAGAATATAGTGGTAAAACACTACCCACTTAGCTGAAGTACACTTGACACTATCTGAAAAACATAATAATGTTTAATGGACAAAAATGTATATATCTACTAAATCCAACAGCCTTTGACTAGAGCAGGGGTGTCAAACATAAGACCTGGGGGCCAGAATCGGCCTGGCAAAGACTCCAATCCAGCCCACTTGATGGCTATGGAAAATGTGAAGGAGGGCATAAATTTTGGACTTTTAACTGTATTTTCATAAATTTTATAGCTTTTCCTACTGATAAGGGCCTCCCCCATGGCCACTCATACTACACCAAAGTAATTAAGTAATAGATAAACAATTAAATAACAGAAAAATTCCTTTTTCTTCACTATCTACTATAAAAAATTGTGTTTTTAAAAATAGATCTTCAGTGACAAAATAGGACATTTTCTGTGAATTAACAAATACTTTGTTTTATAATTACAGGATAATTTGGGCAATGAGCTAACGGAACTTTTTTGGTAATTTTATACAGTTACTTCTTACAATTTAAGCCCAAAGAGTTGTGCTGACAGATTTCTTTCATTTACTACAGTAACATTTCTTCATTATGTAGAAAAACTGAGCCATATTGTTGAAATTGCATCCCTTATTCTTATAATTAGATATCTCAGGGATTAAGTGTGAAGTTAAACTTCTTTACACTAACAGAAATGGGAGTTTCACTGGTCCAGCCCACTTAAGATCAAATTGGTCCGCATGTGGCCCATGATGTAAAATGAGTTTGACATCTCTGCTCTAGAGTAAGGCATCCCAGCAGCATATGAAGTAGAAAACATAAAGCTGAAGATGATTAGGAAACCTGAAGATTAGTCTCTAATCCTATTAATTAGGGTCTAAGACCCTAAGTAATTAAGTAATACATAAACATTTAAATGACAGAAAAGTTATTGTTTCTTCACTATCTACTATAGAAAATTATGTTTTTAAAAATAGATCTGCAGTGAAAAAAAATAGGAAATTTTCTGTGAGTTAAGAAAAACTTTGTTTTATAATTACAGGATAATTTAGGCAATGAGCTACATTTTAGGCACTTAGCTATCTAAGAACCTAAACAATAGGAATCTGAGAAATCATGAAGTAGTCATGAGCAAATATAGAGGCAAACATTGTGCAAGGATTCAAGTAGAATTAGTGATTAATCAGCCAACTGTTATTTTTTAATAAAGTATGCACAATTTCAGTGCTACACTGCTTGGTGCATAATATATACATAAAATATGTTTGATAATCCAATCTTGTATTTGTCAGTCTTCCACTTTGAATGATCATCATCACCCAATAAAAAAAAAAAAAACATTTTCAAGAGGAATAAAACTAACCATGGAAGCGGCAGCAGGTTTTCTCCTCTGTGCCAAAAAAAGCACTTGCCTGTATCATTTTCTGCATTCTCCAATAGCAGTCAGCATATTTGGAAGCTGGAAACTAACAGTACATGTTTACATTTTAGGCACTTAGCTGTCACTGTTATCCAGAGCGAATTACAATAAGTGTAGCAGGGGAATAATTTATCTTGGATCAACAAGATTGCAAACAATCATTTAAAAAAAAACAGAAAAGAAAAAGAGAGAGCCTGAGAGAGAAGGGTTCTGCTTAGAAGTTGAGTATACCTGGTACCTTACTGTACACACCATCTGTATTAGTTAATAACAGTCAAATTTGATTTAAATTAGTCAACGAACAACAAATCACTTCCATCAAAAGCCAAATGTGCCACTCATAAGTTAATAAATTCATCTCTGTTCTGTTAACTGGCTACATAAGTGGGGGGTTACAAGACAAGGATCAGTTACTGGTTAATGTATTTTAAGACCATCTATTTTCTTCCGCTTATCCAATTCAGGTTTGCAGGGGGGCTGGAGCCTATCCCACCTGCTATAGGGCAAGAGGCGGGGTACACCCAGAACAGGTCGCCAGGAAGCCGGAGTACCCAGAGAGAACCCATGCAAAATCCACACAGAAAGGCCCCGGCCAGATGGTGGATTCGAACCCAGGACCTTCTTGCTGTGAGGAAACAGTGCTAACTTCCCCACCACCATGCTGCCCATTTTTTAAGACTTTATCTATTTTGTGTAAGTTTCAAAGTAAGGTGTGAAACCTGTCACTCGAACTCTGGTGAGTATTGAGCCATAACAGCAAAACCAGTCAGAATTTATTGATAGCAGGTATGTCATTTTATCACTAAAAAGCAAAACTACTTAAATCAATCTGCTGATCATGGGAACTAATGGAATTGAAAGACGTGAACTAATAAGTGATCTCTGTAATTGGATATTCATGCAGGACAACTTGGGAACTGCTGTAAAATGTGTATATATGAGTGCAAAGATGTTATCTGATTAAATGGCAGGTAAAAAGTAAGTGAAATCTATGAATGAGTTGTTCCGTTGTCGCCCCAGATGAAGGTGGACGTAATATGACAGCAAGAACTGCACCATAGACTGACAGATGTTGACACTGTTTCCACATACAACAGTGGTCAAGTCAAACCATTACAAAGCAAGAAATATCCACATTGAATGAAGAAATCTATTTTCTTTTAATACAATAACATTTTACCAATAACTGATTTGTTTATGAAGTAGTTGTCATCAGACAGCCCAACAATGTCCACTCCACCTAAACAGACTAGTATTACTGCAGCCTGAAGACCACTTTTAAGTTATTTATATTTATCTACATGTAAGTTCTGTCTTATTTGTTGCATGGTATGTCTGGACTGTTAGAACTATCACCTCTTAGCCCTCATATGGCGACATTATAAACCTGTGATGTGATCTTATCAGTGTTTGTATCAGTTAGCTCAGTACTACCATTCAAGAGGTCAGAAGCTCCACTTGCCATTGCAGGGCATACTTTTATTTGACTTTCTTACTCTTCTCTCAATCGAGAATATGTTGTGTTGCAACGTTCCAAAGTTCTGAGACATGAAAATTTCCAGGTCATGTACCCAGCCATTGGTAAACAGAATTTTGGCTTCCAGAGATGTACAGTTACAAAATTTTGTTGAGGTATAGGCATTTACACCACACATAAGATATGTAAAAATACTGGGGAATGTGAGAAGAGGTAAGATGTCGGGGTTCTGAATGAGTTCCTTTCTCCGTACCTCATACAGTTCCATGCTTCCAGTAAGGTTGATCTTTTTCCATGTAGTACTTCTTGGCATCCAGTAGTAAGTGAGTCTCTGTACAATCCATTTTCTTTTTAAGCATAACTTTAATGACATGGGCAGCACATTGAATAAAATGGCAACATGATGGCTGTCCTTCACCCTCAATGCGTTCCATGGTGAGGTCACAGTGACATTAGTTTCCCAGCTCTATGTGCAAAAGTGCACCGGCTTTTGAAAAGTTTGGGAATTTTCCCAGTGGGCCAGTTTTGTTTTTTCCACATACAGATATACAGATATTAAATAGGTCATCTTATTTGTAATGGCTTAGCTGGATCAATCCATAATCTCAGAAAATAAAATTATGTAGAAGTCAGGTAGTCGGTATAAAGCACTCGTTCTAAGTATCCAGTACTTACTGCTGAAACATGGATAGAAAAAGAAAACCTGCCTTTCACTCTATGACAGCTCCAGCCCCCCGTGACCCTGAACTGGATAAGTAGAAGAAAATGAATGGATGGATGGGCTTTAAATGGATAAGATAAACACATAAAGGTAATATATTTTAAAATTATTGCTTATATGCCATATAATATTTGATAGCTGGCCCAGCAATGAAAAAGATTTATTAAATACTCCAACCAAAAGTTTCATCACTACTTCCTCTGCCAAATAGATTAACATGACTCTGAACTACAAAGGGAAAGGATGGAGGAGGAAGAGAGAGCAGGAACAAGCAGAACTTCAATTAAAGGTTCACTATTTAAAGTTACTTCAGTACACACAATACAGTGCGTCATTCAAGGTATTTATGGTTTCACTATGAGAAACAGAATGAATGACTCAAGTATTCTGCATATTACCAGTGCATCTGACTATTGTCAGGCTTGAAACAATTTATTACAAATTTTAATGAATACAACAATTTGTTTTAAATATATACATGTTAAAAAGCCAATCTGTTACTGTGCTTGTTTGAAACACCAGTCAACAGTGTAGAAACCAGAGCAGGTGAGCAGGACTCTGCAGTAGTCTTGAAGGACATGAACTCCCGAACTATGGTACTAGAAACATCAATGCCACTGGAGGAGGACCAGGAGGAGTAGTGTGTCCTTGAAATGGCTTTGGCACTCCTGCCAGTGATGTCTGCACACTCCTTCTCTGTCTGTGTGTATCATCTTGCTCCCTATTACTTTATATTTATCCATCTCCTCTTTTATCTGTCTCTAATAGCCCATCTGTCACCTTCTGTCCTTCCCTCTATCCATCTTTCTCTTGCTTTCTCTCTCCATTAGTAACTATCCATAAAGTCTTTGCACTAACTGACCTCTACAAACTTTTCATTAATCCCCGTGTCCTCTGATTTCTCTTAGTGTGCATGAACTCAAAATTATACCAACACAATTATACTGTATACACTATATATGTATAACATCTATAAAATGTGTTTTTGCACAAATGCAAATAGACACTAAAGCCTCATAAGCACAGAAACACAAATACTGCATATATTCACTCACTGATGCACTAACATGCATTACCATCATTTCACTGATCTGAAGAAGTGGAGCATAAAGGAACGGAAGGTAAAGTGCTAAGGTCAGTTTGTTCTCCTCCAGAACTGGTCAAACTACTAAACATGCCTCACAGTGAATTGTGAGCCACTAGAAAGAGAACAGCAAAAAAGATACTAAATATTCTAACACATTCCTTTTGTTTTAGTCACAGGAAGTCAATCTGAGTTGAGTTGAATCAAGGGGAAATAGCCCCCACAGGAGATCTTTTTATATGTGAGATG
This sequence comes from Heterochromis multidens, assembly GCA_015108495.1. Lineage (NCBI taxonomy): Eukaryota > Metazoa > Chordata > Actinopteri > Cichliformes > Cichlidae > Heterochromis > Heterochromis multidens. Next base: position 7,998 of record VUQS01045144.1, read on the forward strand.
TAAAGTGAACACTTGCGCTTTGCTTTTTGCACGTAGTCGTGCTTTCGGTCTAATTTTCTTTGAGTAGATATTATACAGACAGGAAAAATAAAAGATCTTGCATGTTCCTACTTTAAGCAACCTTCTACAACTACCCAAACCTTCTACTACAAAGATCATTCCTTCTACCTCAAACATATTAGTCTCTATTCTTCATACTATCTTGGAACTCTGCTGCACCCGTGGGAGCTGGTGCTGCATTCTTAATGAAAGGCTGCATTATTTTTATTTATTTATTTTTTTCAGCTTTTTCTCTACACATGACAAGGCCATGAAATATGACATTGACACGCAGAACCTGGTGCTCATACAGATACAGAATATAGAAAGAGGTTTTACAAGCCAAACCGCTCTGACGTGAAGGAACCGCTGGCCGTCACAGCTGCTAGGGAGATGTTAGGTAAAGATGCCAAGTCTGTCACGCCACACTGTATGTAAATGACAGCCCACGTCAGTCAAGCACAGAGAACTAAAGAGATAGAAAATGAAGGGAGGTGTGAGGGTATAGAGAGAGGGAGAGGGGAACTTTGACATACTGGTCAGTGCTTTTTAATGTCAATTAAAAAGCAGCACCATGACAGGAAACTTGCCATAAAGCCAGGGAGCTGTGACGGTGTGACTAATGGCAAGGACAGACCAATGCCTCGCCTACATCCCTCTTTGCTCCATCTTGTCTTTATGCGCTTCTCTCTCATTTTCTTTCCAACTAATTCAAATTCTTTCTCTCATCTTGCAGTTACTCTCAATTTCTTTCCTTTTTCAATTCCTTGACCTCTTTGTGCTCTAATTTCTCTCTCCCATCCTCAAGGCCAAAGATGTGAAGAACATGGATATGGATGTGGCCTTCACATGAGTCATGATAATGGCTGTCCCTGCTATTGACCCCCTCACCTCACCTTTCAGGTCTACCGAGAAAAACCAAATGCCAACTCTAATTAGCATAGAGCCCATTAGCTTTCCTCCAGTAACTCAGAAGAGGGGAGACAGGCTCTGAGTCACCTTATTACACACAGAGTAATTGGGGATTTGTTTCTGGGCTTCACACCTCTAGGACCTCCGTTCTTAGGCTCACATAGCTGCATTTGTACATATGTTTAACTCATATAGATCATTGTAAGTGACACAAACAATAGCATTTCACTAGGTCATATGACTCCAATTTCTTTTGAAATACTCCATGTTTATTCAATTGAATGTTTGATTTCTTTGTTATCCTGTGTTCCAGAAAGATTAAATAAGATAAAACAGATGTGCTTTAGAAACATTGTGGCTCATTCTATAACTAGTAGTTCTGAAACACTGTGGGTCATTTTCGAACACCATAACTTATCAGAAACATTGTAGTTTGTTCTATTAGATCACACTGATGTTGATCTTATTTACTGTTGATCCATTTTTTTTTTTTAAATACTTTTGGTAATTCTAGAACATCAAGTCTCATTTTAATCGCCATCCAAAGTTATCACTCTCACAAGGAAAAAATACATTGTTATGGCAAGATCAGCACCCAGAAACCTGTTCTCCATTTTATTTCTCTTTGGTAAATGCAAGTGGCCCAAAAGAAGAGGCTTATCTTTCTAGGAGAGGTAGCAGCAACCTTGGAAGGACAGGCTAATCATCTCCCACTAACTAAAGAAAGTTTGAGACCCAAACAGCTAGAGAAAACCACAAAGGAGATAGAAAAGGCAGCTGAGATCAGCTCAAAATGGTTGTGGTTGATAAGAGCCCAGAGCTGAAGTGCTGCTGGAAGTAAAGGGTAATTTAGTCTTCGCTGTCCCACTCAGGCGAACCATATAAGATAAGTGATGAAACAATTGTGACCACATGATATCTGTTGATAATGCAGAGGGTTCCCAATAATGCAAATGCTGATGATATCTTAAGTAGCTCCTGCAATTTTAGCTATATGTCCTAATAATTTAACTACTGCGGGGCCATCTAGAACACGGAGGCTCATCTCAAACGGTGTGGCCTGGTTATATAATATATATATATTATTGTAATACAACACTGAACTGAAACTGCCTAAATATATTAAAAGCATTTATAATGAAGCTATAACATTAAAGACAACAGTATTTCAAAGTGACCAACAATTCACAGTATAGTGGATTTGTTTTAGATCAACTTTCATTTGTAAGGACAGACTTAATACAAGTGGAAGCTAATGCTGAAGGGCCTGTCACATACAATGCAACAACAGCACCGCTGTGCTCTGGAACCCATTCTTTTCTTTGGCTTTTCTTTGGCTTTTCTATGACTTGCGCTGCGCAGTAACGGTTTCCCGCTGTGTCAAACAAAACACAACATGGAGCGGTGTGATATACATTCATGCAACCTATAGAAACACAGAATGACAGGGCGAAGGCACATATAGTATACATAAAGGCCATGACTGGCCGCAAAAAGTGACACATTACAGGCAGAGCACAACGGCCAGCACAACACATATTTTGGGCTGTTCACTCAACCTGGTGCTACATGTGCCACTTTCTGTATCAAAGGGCCTTAATGTTAGTAGAAGCATGAAGGACAAGTGTTCAGTGAATTAAAAGCACCACATTGTGAGCCAGGAAAACAAGTTTGTGAGTGTGTTTGTCTGCAAATGCAAATTTGTATCTTTACAACACTACGGGCCAAAGACCCAGCTTTGACCAAATCAAACTAAAAGCATTATCTCACAAAGGATGATGGCGGCTTGCTATAAATGCATCAGATAACCTGAAGAACGCAGCAACACATAAGTCTGGCCACTTCTGAAGGCATGATGGCAAAATAAAGAGACACAATCTTGGAGAGATAATCAGCAAAAGAGCCCCATAGTGTTTCACAACCTCAAACAAACATAGGCACAGAAGGGCTGATCTCTCAGGTTGTGGCAAAATGTATTTTATGTTTTTTTTTTTTTTTTACAGTGTCATTTCTCCTCAGTGTAACAGGAGATATGACAACAGGTTGGCGTGAAAGAAGCTCAGACAGGATGGCCCCTGCTGCCTTGCTGCTACAGAAAGCAGACAGAATGAAAAGATGATTGGTTTCTCTGAAAAGTCTGAAGATCGTTCAATATGGCGTTCAGGTGAATATTAGATTACCACTGAGCATTCTCAGTGGACTTGTGTGAAATGTATCCACTTGCAAGGAAAGGGGTCATTTGCACAGGCATAAAGGAAATTTGGCTCAATGTAACAGAATGAGAGAATTTGGATACAGATACATTTCTGACAGTTTGACAGTAGATGAAGGGACAAGCAAAAATACATCTAAGGAGGGATTAATTTTAGGGGGTAAATATGTAACGTTCAGAATTTTCAATTAATCAATTGCTAGGAGCTGAGTTAAACTGAGGTATATAGTCTATAGTATAATAAGCACATGCTACTGGTCAGTTACAGAAATTCAATGAAAGTTTAAATTCTGGAATAAAAGGACGAAGAACGTATTAGGGATGCTCTGAGCCAAACTATGGGACTGGGACAACATCAGCTATATGACATATGATATATTTTCATGGATTTGTTTTCCATTGGCCATTGTGTCAGTACTAATCAATGCAATGCAATTTTTAATGACAAAAATTGAGGTTTTATTTGCATGGCCATCAGGTGATTCCGTTTACAGCAATATTTTACAAAAACTGAAGACCAGTCAGCTGTTTACATTGCTACATGTGCTGCAGACAGAGCTGAAGGTATTGCAAAACAGAGTCAGGGGTGCTTTGTGGGGCAAACTAGGCCTATAAGATAATTTCTAAATATGATTTTTTTTTTCCTGTAACAACTTAATCACTTTATATTGGCACACATCTAAAAACACATACAAGGATACTGATACTATATCCACTGAAAATATAGTGAGTATTTTGTTGACAGTCAAGATAAAATGAGGCTGCAGGAAAATTCCTTTTAAAATCTTACATCAACAGATTTAGACTGATCCTCCTCCCACAGATATCCCACATTATACTAAACAGACTACAGAAAACACTATAGGAATGAAAGAAAACCTTTGGTGCAGGCATTTGTAATGCAGAACTACTGAATTATTAAACATATAAACTGCTTCACTAACTTTAGTGTGAGCTAGATGTAAGTTTTCATTGTGGGGTGCTATTATGTCAGAAAAATAACAGTAAACCGGCTAACATTAGATGCTTAGTATTAAAGGACTTGCATATTTAAGCAATAACAGCAACAGCATTTGGCTTTTAGTTGTTTTATTTATTTATTTATTTTCACTTTGAGATTTTAAAGACTGCAAGCTCAAATATCCAGTTGGCACATGGTGACATTTTCTTAAATGATTGTTGACTATCTAAACAGTAACAGTGTCTTATGCACCAGATGGTTAGTCAACGTGGACAGCTGAAAGAGGGTCCTCTGGACCAATCAGTCACATGGCCACAAACATTAACAGCATTCAATCACTTCCACATGCAGCTTAGAGAAGGAAGCCAATTGTGCTGTAAGCAATTTGTCCAAGATTAGGCTTCCCGCTCTGTTGCAGCACACATCAAAACAAAGTTTTATTGTTTCATCTATGTTTATGACATAATTACAATAAGATTTATGTCATGACTGTCCTCCAGCTTTGTCTTGAGTGCAGAATTTGGGGTAGTTAGGTGTCCTTGCAGAAGTGCCTTCTGCCTGCACACCTGGCACAGCAGCAGAAACAGATTAGGACAGCATATGCACCAGTTATTGGCCAACCTCTGTAAATGTCTGTCTTGGGACAGGCAGTAAAACACTGAAGTAATCTAGTCACACACTATTACTATTTACACACATGCTTAAACACACACACACACACACAGACGCAAGATGCTGGCACAGATAAGAAAAGGTATTTAAAATTTACGCTAACAATAGCTCACAGTTCAAATTGAATTTAAAAAAAAGGCCATGTGGTCAAAATGATACCATTTTTGGGTAACATTCACATAAGCCTGTATCCAAGTTTGAGCAGATGTTTTTAAGCATATTTAGTTTTTTCCACTTAAAGATGTGCAGAATAATTTTCTATATTTTTTAATCATCAGAAAAGACGTAAGGACTTTAATCCAGCAGATTGTACCTCAAAATTATCATTCTTTACTATTATAGTCTTCTTCTTGGTTACAGATGGACCAGACATATTTAGTGATAAACAAAAAACAAAACAAAATCAACCACATCAGCCAGTGGCACCGGATAGTGTGAGATGTGGACTGCGTGTTACATGAATATATTTTAACCATACATGGCCCTCAGAGAATGTGGTTTAATTTATTTAATTTACAGCAATAAAAGATAAGAAATTCCCTCTAGTTATATATAGGTATGGTGACATATACACGGTGAAAATATGGCTAAATTACCTTCAGCTATGCCATATCATAGCCATCTTAGCCACTTAACTTCCACATGCAGCTCAGAAATATAAGCTATCTGTCCTCATCAAGAGTAATAGTCTGTTTCTTAAGTTGCCTTATGGGGTTGACCTTTTCTACTATACTGAATGAGCAAATTATTCTAGATTCTGTAACCTTTCATTTTTTTTCTCTGCTTCTTCAGAAAAGAAAACGTTCTGCAGCACACCAAAGCCCCAGTCAATTCCACGCCTGTGGAGTCATACATCATATTTTGAGTGTATGGATTTCTAATATCTCGGTACAGCAGTCAAGATGATGTAACAGATATGGACTCTGAGCACATATCAAGTAGATTCCTAGAGGATATTCAATATGGCTACTATGTGGCATTTGATTGGATTATTAAAATAGATAACCTGATATACCTTGAATTATATTGTGAAAATTTAAAAGTACTACTGGGAGTAATTACGGAAGGGATGCCATTCATTAGGACTAAGGAAATAGTGCTATAGGAAATAGGACTAAGGCATTACACCTGATTTAATGAGATTATCCCAATGCTGTCATTTTGCATCCCAAATTGAGCTGAACATTCCCCCTGCAATTGTAAGAAAAGAGCTTCCCCAGAACAAAAATTTACCCACCAGTAAAAAGGAAAATGTAAAAAAAAGAAATACATGTGCTCTGACTGTAAGTATTTTGTTCAGGATTTTTATTGCAGTGGGCGAGTGGTCAGATCTAAATAGGCCACAGCTTAGACAGGAATGGAAAATATATTTCACGATTTAATCAGCAACAATGCATAACAAAACTATTTTCTCCCAATGACCTGAACAGTCAGATCTTTTAACATCCAATGATGTAGCAAATCCCCATGTCTTCCTTAGAATAGGATAATACTAGAAACCAAGGAGAGGGGCAAGAGAGTCCAGCTACGAGTGAAACAGAATTGGTTTGGGTCCATAGCTACATAACTACCATGCTCAGCTGGCATCATGAATCCAAGCTCAATCCCCTACCATCTTTCTCGGAAGACATGGCTCCTGAGGTTCTGGGTAAGACAGACTATCCCATGGTAGTCCTTGAATCTGTCACTTGGGACCAATTTGCATAGGGAGACTTAATCTGTAATTATTGCCCCTGACAACACAACTCCCAGTCTCTTATCTATGAGAAGGTGACAATTCACAAAAGGGACAGTACACCCCAGATGTTAAATTCATCAGTAAAATGCTTGTGTCACCCTGGACAAAAAATAAGCCAGTTTATTCATCATCAGAATTGTGCCCCAAATGCAGTGCAATGCCTGAGAAAAGCCAGCAGTTTTCTTTTTTATAGCTGTTTTAGATGGAATAAATGGACGGAATAAGTAATAAACTTTTCCTCCTAAATTTAACTGGCACATCCTCAGCCTCACTATAGTAAAGAACATGCTGTACCATGTTTATTCAAAAAATTTGTAAAAGCTGCAGGATGATTTGCCACCCATACCACAGTTTCCTGCTTTGCTTGCCAGCTCAATTCATGGTCACTGGGAGCATATACACTTACACAAGTTCAAGGTGAACACAATAAAAGGTAGCCAATGGGGCATAATGGTGGGTCTGAGGAAAGTGCAAATAATCCCACGTGGAATTTGGGTAGTGGTAAGATATGTTGCAGTGAATGTGGCACCAAGGGACAAAAGCCCAATGAGGCATATGAAAAGGAAGTGTGAGTATGCTGAGTCAGCTGCACAGCACTGGGGGGCTAGGTTTGCCCTGTAGGAGGTATGACAGAGAGCATTTAACTGTGTATGCACACCCTTTTTACCCTTTGTTTTTAAAAGAAAAACATTTTATTTATGTTAACTCTGCTGTACTAGAGCAGATTAATTCCTACTAGTTTACTAAATAAATAATGCTTGAAAATATAATCATAACGCTATCTTGTCCAGTATTTGTACAGTATTTAAATATATATAGAGGGTTACAAAAGAAACAAAAAATCCAACATGCATGGTTTTTGTAAGGTGTTGGGTCACAATGAGCCTGGAGAAAGCTTAAATGCTGCTTGGCTTTCGGATGTTACAGTTTTTATGATATCAGTAGAGGAAATTATCCAACGATTTTGGATGAGACAGACAAATACTTGAGTTTTTATAAAAAAAAAAAAACTGATAAAAACAAATCAACTGATCATAAAAACAAGAAAACACAAATATTTTAGAAATTTGTCAAAAATATGTTTAAAACTAAAACTACACACACACACACACACATATATATATATATATATATATATAATGAATTTTAGAAATTTGTTATAATATCTTAAAAATAATACTTTTACTTGTGTCCTGACATGAGACATTTGCAAAAATATCTTGTCTTTGCTATTTGGTAGAAAAAGATGTAACAAGAAGACTGTTTTTAAAGTTATCTTTAAAATATAATTAGCAATTTTGCAGATTGTAAACTGAACAAGCTGCTACCAGTAAAAACAAATAACCAAAAAAATAATAACTTTCTGCAGATCTTTGAACCATAATGTTGCTACAGCTTAGTGGTAAGATGTGGTTAAAAAAAATAGATATAGCCACCAACTGTGTTAAAATAGAGGTTTCAAATGTGTTTTATAATAAATATTGCTTTTAAAAACAATTTAAAGTCAGGATTCTAGACTAGGTTTCTCCAAAACATGCAGGATCTAGGTTCTCTTTTTTGTATACTTTAAAAGTAATAAAAATAAAGCCAGATGCTGGGGAAACAGCAGCTTTCTTTGACTGAACATTGTCAAAGAGCAATAGCACATTTCCAGTGTATTGCACAAGTCATGGTGACACATATATGCACTAAAAGTCAAAGGCTTCCTCAGTAAAACTCTGCCAAACAAGTTTGGGCCAGGTGTGGTTCTGAAGCAAATGTTCCCAAAAGAAATTCTGACTTTATTTCCTTTGGTGGCAGTGGTGCATGTGTTAACTTTGTTTTTGGTTTTTTTGGTTTTTTTCATTTTTCCTTCCTGGGTTCAATAGCAGACATTTTACCTTGATGCTTTTATAGTTTTCCTGACAATGTACCTTCACTGCTCCCCACCTGGTTTTATCCGTATGATGGCACAACTTGGAGCACAGCAGGGGAGGTTTAGGTGTGGGTGCAGCTCACTTTTCTAAAATGCAGGCTTTCAAATCTCATATCTGCTTCTACCTACAGTCAGCACCGGCAGGTGGAAAGGTGGAGAGACTGAATGAGAGACAGAAAAAGAAAGGGAGAGATGGTGTGAGGGCAGGAAAGATACTGCTACAGCAGGATTCCCTTCACTATGGCAGACTCAGGGAGAAGTGAGTGGTGGGATAAAAAGTTGTATGGAAAAACTGATTAAGTCTCCAGTCTGATTTTTTTCTTTTTCTTTTCTTTTTTTTTTTTACATATGAAGAATGTGGTGGGGAGTGGGTGTCCTTGGGTTTTGTAAACTCAAACTGCTTAGCTCACCTGTCATCCCTTGACTCATTTACTTTCACTCTAAATAGCCACTTCAGCAGCTAATACATAGCCCTGGGGTGAGTTTGGCCTCTGCTGTGTGCAATATTGTGTTGTGTTTGCTTTTAAAAGGCAAGAGAGCTGGCGCTACATTAAAAATAACAGGTACTCCTTTTCCAGTACATAATTGCTGCCCAAGGAGGGGGAGGTAAAAGAGAAAAGAGCAGGAGAGACAAGAAAAAAAGAAGGATCTGAGACTAGATATCATAAAGTGGAAGACTGGCAGAACAGGGGGGAGGAATGGGCCAAAGTCACTCTCTAAACTCCCACTAGGTTTTTATGTTAGTTGAAACTCCATTAGCAATGATTAAAAAGCCATCGCACCAACAGCTTGTGAACCTAAATAATCACAGGGTCCTGTTTCACTGATGCCTCCCTCCCATTTTCTGATGAGCGAGGAGTGTTGTTGCCTCCAACTTTTTGTCCCATAAGGACACTGTAATTGCCGGTGTGTAAGGGGGACTAAGGAGGAGATCTGGTCAAGGAGTTGAGGTATGCATTGACTCTACACTTTTTCTACACTATGACATTTTCCTATTTTTTTTAAACTATTTGCATGTGAGGCCTTCAGACTGTATATATACACTCACCAGCCACTTCATTAGTTACACCTTTCTAGTACTAGTATTACCTTCAGAACTGTCTTAATTCTTTGTGGACATGAAGGGATGGACATGGTCAGCAAAAACACTCAGGTAGGCTGTAGCATTTAAATGATGCTGGTAATAAGGGCCCCAAAGGATGCCAAGAAAATATCCCCACACACCATTACACCACCACCAGCAGCCCGAACCATTGATAGAAGGAAGGATGGATACATGTTTTCATTTTGTTTAAGCAATATTCTGATCCTACCATCCCAGTGCTGCAACAGCAATCGAGACTCCTCAGACATGGCAACGTTTTTCATTTTCCTAATCTACTATTGTCCAGTTTTGTGAATTTTAGCCTCTATTTCCTGTTCTTAGCTGACAGGAGTGGCACCCAGTGTGGTCTTCTGCTGCTGTAGCCCATCTGCTTCAAGGTTTGACATGTTGTGCACTCAGAGATACTCTTCTGCATATCTTGGTTATAACAAGTGGTTATTTGAGTTTCTTTTGCCTTCCTATCAGCTCAGAGCAGTCTGGCTATCCTCCTTTGGCATCAACAAGGCATTTTCACCCAGAGAACTGCTGCATTGTGTGTGTGTATGTGTGTATATAACTACCAACAATACTTTCTTTATCCATCCCTACAGTTGAACTATTAAAAATATTAAATTAAATAAAGAAAGCCTAGGTGCTGTTTGAGTAAAGACCCTTTGTTTTTAGACCAAGCCAAGTTTTTCACTGGTTGTCTATGACCTTGTGTAACTGCAAATTTCCTCAAATTCTCACATCCATCAACACATATTTTCCAGTTAAACCACTTGGATAGCTGCAATGTCACCAAGAGATTAATTATTTCTGAGCAAGAAAACATAAAAGTACAAAAGTAACACCCAAAACTAATAATGAGATTCCAGGAGTGAGATTTCCTGATCTCGAGCCAAATTAAACAGCTTTAACTGGCTATAACAATCTCACATTTCTGGATGTTTATTCAAATGTCATTTGGCTGATAAACTAGGTGGTCTTGTTGTTCTATCCCACTGGCATCCTTTGAGTCAAAACCATTTACTGAATGCCAAAATTAAGCTATGATGCTTTGTTTTGTTGGTTTTTTGTGTGTTTTTTTTAAGAAGTGCATCTATTTGCAACATCAACCAAATGTATTTCAGCCAGTACCACTATAATCAGAAGAAGACTGATATTTCCATCTACAGTTAGGTATATTTGGCCATATGGCTATGTTCTGTGACCTCCCCACTATTCCACATGGATACAGCAAAAGCACAAAGGTAAGAGAACACATTGCCCTGTACCTTCCATGTGCATACACACGGAAAGCTGAAGGCAGCAACACCAAAGAGAGCAGGCATCAGTGACAGTAGAAATGGCACTGATTAAATCACACACCACATAAAAGGAACAGCTAGGGTAGAGGCGGGTTACAAAGCGGCTTGTAGATGTGCAGAAAATGTGGGCCGGCTAAAGCAGATTAAATGGCATGCCTTAAATAAGACTTACCATTTGGATGCGTAGAAGCTATGCCATCAGCTGATGTTGACTGGCATTGAGATCAGCTGATCTGGCAAGATTGTAGCTGAGCTTAACCTTATATCATACCTGTATTAACACTGTGCTAGATAGATTTTAAAGGTTTGCTGCTATTTTTATTAGTTTAACCTATTAAATCACAATTTTTAAGCAATAAGACTGACACAAATGTAAAATATTGTCAGGATTATATTAGAATAAAATTAAAATAGACTACCATTACATTGATAGTATTGGTTGCATGAGTAGTACAATACAATGAGGGGACTGTTATGCTCGCCATAGTCTTTTTATACAGTACAGTAAAGGTAAAAGCATTTCTGCAAAGGATACACTTGTCTATGCTGCTCCATTGTACCTCCTAGGGCAGTGTCTCTCCCCTCCTCTGTCCTTCTGATGCATTTTAGGTATTGACATGTCTTTCATAATGTTTTTTTCTTCTTTTTTTGGCCAATAAAGGCACATATACACAGTGACATTATGACAAGGGAGCGCTGTACAGCATAATCCAATAATTCTTGCCATCAAAACCTGTCACACACAGTACACACTGGGTAAGGCTGAGAGATAAAACACAAGTGAGAATGCTGACCCTTACTTACTGTACTTTTACCACTTAATTTTGTACCTCACCAAATTACTGGAGGCCATTGTGTTAAAGGGAAAGATTTCAACCCTGACATTAATCGGTGTTAAACTGCCCACATCTAGTGATGTAGCCACCATTCAGTTGAGTTGATCTGATGAGGTAGAAATCAAAGCAGCATGATTTTAATGCAGCAAGACCAGATAAAATCTAATGCACAGACAAGAGCTATGCATCTTTCATATGCCATTTATGTTCACTGCAAGAAGAGGGCAAGATAAATGGGCAAAGAAACCAAACTGTGGGGTCATTACCTGACTCCTAATGTTAGGTCAGACTGTATTGATTTCTTAATCACTGAGAAAAAAAAAATCAAATAAAGTTGCATTTCAATATAGTTTTTATGCTTGTCTTCTTCATACTGTCATTTTAAAAACTGAAAACACAGACTCTGCATGTCTCTAATGTCCTCTAACTATTAAGAGGACGTTGCTGCAAACACTAGAAGCCTGCATTTTCTTTACAACCATCTCTGTAAACAGCTCTTTTTAGTTATAAAAGAAGATTGTGAAATGACTACTCGTACAAACACTGGTTCCTCTGGTTCCTTTTCTCCCTGGGAAATGTATTGTTACTGCCCTCATCCCCTAGTTCAATAGAAAAAATGCAACAATCAACTCAAAAGATTATTTGATGTTAAATTGTTGACTGAAAACAGATAAATGTTATACGACTAAAAACAGTTTCCAAATGCAATTAATGAGAGCAAGTGCTCTTACTGCTTTGTATATCTTCTGCTCTGTTATAGGGTTAGTTTTTCATAATGCTGTTGACGGTGAATTTTTTGCATTATGACATGCAGGTCTGAATCTGGCCTCACAGGCAGTATATCGTGCTTATGGTTCTTTACACAAGAAAAAAAAAAAGATTTCACATTGCATGAACAATCTGCATGAAAGTAAATCCTTTCATATCTGGAAGGGAAGCTAAGCACAAGGAACATGCATGCAATTGAACCATTAGCTAGGAAACCATAATGTGTGTTCTGGTGAGGCTTGAAATTCTGATTTATTCATTTTATTTATTCTTACTTATCCTTATACTTACAAAGTAATTGTAAAGACTGCTCCATTAAATGAATAGCCATGCTTTTTCAGATTTTCCTACATGTTGCTACACAAGTTGAGCATAAAAAAATAATGACAAATATAACGGATAACAATGCTTATTCAACAGACTACAGATCTTTGGGATGCAACTTTTTTGAAAATGGCACTGTGAACAAAAAAGACTTGGTGGAAGACTGGCGGTAATACCATAAACTTGTTAAAAAAAACATCCCAAAGAACATGGCGAAAGTTTATCTTTCACATCACAGCTGAGAAATGGACCTAAACAGATGTGAATAAACATCTAGCATTTGTAAAGATTACAAAGTATGAGCAAGGCAGTAAACTTTGGAGAAGGAGGTGACTTATACTGCAGTAAGCAATGAGCTCACAATGAAGTGTCAGTAGTTGCCACTGTTCACGTTGTACTGTCATGAACTAGTACAAATAGAAATATTCGAAACCCAAATATTGGCTTGGATGAAGACTACTTTGTAGAGGAGGCGAGAAAAATTGTGATTCCCAAAAGATCAACTTATGATCTTGTGGCCAGATTACCCACCCATAACTCAAACTATTAGATGTCTCCTCCACCCACCCCCACTTTTTTTTGGGTTTTTTTTGTTAACTTCAATATTGATCTTCGATGCCAGTGCAGAAGCTTGCAGTAATTGAGTCTTATCTTGGTTGGAAGTTTAATGAGGATGGCTGTGGCCACAGACTCCCATGGGCTGGTGAAAGGGATAGATAAAAGGGATGCAAGCATGGAGGGTGGGAAGGATTGAGTAATGGAACATAAGCTTCTCTGTAAGAAGCTGGCCAAACAAATGCCTGCAACTAACCCACATAAAGAAACGATGGCATAAAATCATAGCAAATACAATAATACTTCTGCCATTATGTCTGATCTCTGTCACTACTGGGTTGTTATCAAATAAGTGAGTGCACAAGAAAGACAGACAATTACACAGATGAGAAAATTCCTTGCTTCCAATATTGACAATTATGTGCCTTTCAGACATGCACCCCTTTAATCTGACAGAATGTGAACATGCTGACCTCTTGACTGAACTCATGCCCTAGTCACGTTTATGTAATAGTCATTACAGCAATCTTACTTGTAATATCTACATATAAATTTCATCCTAGCCTAAGTCTCAAATGCACATAGGTGATTTAATGGAGAGTCACACACATGACTATAACTGCAAATGTCTCTTGGACAGCTCAATTAAATAAATGTTTTGGAGAATGCGCTAAACAGAAATAACATGTAAACCACACTGCTTGATGTGCTGTTCAAGCTCACACATATTGAAAATATTATATGTGTATTGTGGCTTGGTCACTGTCCTGGGCATGAAGCCAAAGGGAAAATGAATGCACAACTGACCAGAACAACAGAAATATGCTACTTAACTTAAACAGACTGATGAAGGCAGCAATTTTACATATCCTTGCCTGAAATTGGATTTTTAAACATTGGTTACAATTCTAATGTCCATACCAGCGATAATAAAAATAAATCTGCATTTATTCTCCTTGGATACTTAAAGTCTCACTGAAACACATTCCATTTGTATTCTAAAAAGTTCACTAAATACAGAGTGGTTCAGTGGTTCAAAAGAAGGTCAACATCTGTTTTCATTTAGTTTATGCATAAAAATCAATTGCTCATGAGGAAAATGAATTTAATGAGTTCTGATAACAAGTGCGATTCATTTTCCCTTGATACTTCAAATTGGCCACAAAAATAGCAAATGCTCAGTGACTTTGAGAACATTTTATCTCTATGCATTTGTCCATCAGTGTTAATACAGCAGCTTAGGCAAAACATGGGAAGGTCATTACAGATCCCCCTGCTCATTTGCAATAATTAAATGCTTTCTGAGATAACGTGACTAAACAAAAACAATAAGACTGTGCAACTGACTGACAGGTGTTCAGACTGTCAACCTGCGTCTTGAGCCATCTATCTAAATCTCCATTACTGCACAGCTAAGGCAAGAACACTGAACCAGTACACATAATTAGGGGAAGTGAAGCAGCGACGCATGAAAATACTAAAAATATCTAATACTTCTAAGAGTCAGCCATCTCTTCTGTGCTTCCCATGGACAGCCACCAAGGGGCTCAGTGTCATTTGGAGGTGAGAGCAGCATGAGCCCACCACAGAAAATATTACTTTTATTCAATGGATGTGATATGATTGACAGCCTTGAATTGCTTTGCCCACGACCTTGGAGAACTGGTGCTCAGACTGAAGTTAGCACTTTGTGTGCATTTGAAACTGTGGACTTTGCAGTCAAGCCTCATATTGATGCAGGTAATTGCTTCTGCTTTATTTTTTAAACTCAACAGAGTATATTCAGATACACTAAGTGTAACAACAATGAGTGCTGACATTTCTCATGATGTACTAATGACCAGGTGAGAGACACAGCATGATGCTAGCAGCGTATAGACTATTTAAATGGATTAAATTCTAACTGCCGTTAATTATTTGACATGTACATTTATGTTGAGTCATTAACTCGTATCATTTTATCAGATGTCTCTCCCTTTCTCTCTATCCTCTGTCCTGTCTATCCTGTTAAAATTTTTTTTTTTTTTCCACCAAATGCTTGCTCACAGGGGATCACTGAGGTTCTCTTTAAGATTTGTTTTTTTTATAATATAAAGCACCTTGAGATGACCTTGTTGTGAACTGGTGCTATATACACTCACTGGCCACTTCATTGCATTCGGAACTGCCTTAATTCTTTGTGGCATAGATGTAAAAAAGCTGCTGGAAACATTCCTCAGAGAGTTTGTTCCATACTGACATGATAACATCACACAGTTGCTGCAGATTTGTCAGCTGCACAGCCATGATGCCAATCTCCCATTCTAGAACATCCCAAATTTTCTCTACTGGATTGAGATCTGGTGACTGTGGAGGCCGTTTGAGTACAGTGAACTCATGTTCAAGAAACCAGTTTGGATGATCTGAGCTTTGTGATATGACGTGTTATCCTTCTGGAAGCAGCCATCAGAAGATGGGTCAACTGTGGTCATAAAGGGACGGATATAGTAAGCAACAATACAATAATCAGGTAGGCTGTGGAATTTAAACAATGCTGGTACTAAGGGGCCCAAAGTATGCCAAGAAAATATCCCCCCACACCATTACACCACCAGCAGCCTGAACTATTGATAGAAGGAAGGATCCGTGCTTTCATGTTGTTTACACCAAATTCTGAGCCTACCATCCGAATGTTGCAACAGCAATCGAGTCTCATCAGACCAGGCAACGTTTTTCCAATTTTCTACTGTACAATTTTGATGAGACTGTGTGAATTGTAGCCTCGGTTTCCTGTTCTTAGCTGACAGGAGTGGCACCCACGTGGCTTTTTTCTGTTGTAGCCCGTCTGCTTTGAGGATCAACATGTTGTGCGTTCAGAGACACTCTTCTGCATACCTTGGTTGTAACAAGTGTTTGAGTTACTGTTCCCTTCCTATCAGCTTGAAGCAGTCTGGCCATTCTCCTCTGATCTCTGGCATCAACAAGGCACACCCAGAGAACTGCTGCTCAATGGATAATACTCTTTTTTGGACCATTCTCTGTAAACCCTGGAGATCAGCAGTTTCTGAAATTCTCAGACCAGCCTGTCTGGCACCAAAAACCATACCACATTTAAAGTCACTTAAATCACATTTCCTCCCCCCTCTGATGTTTGTTTTGAACTTCAGCAGGTCATCTTGACTATAACTACATGTATAAATGCATTGAGTTGCTGCCATGTGATTGGCAGAAAAGGTTATTTGCAATAACAGGCAGGTAAACGTGGCTAACAAAGCTGCTGCTAAGTATGAATATAATTGAACAAGTTGTGCTAATATTGTGTAGAAAGTTTTTGGGTTTTTTTATATGCTGAGGATGCTGTCATTGTGTCTAGGCCTGCTAACTGAACTAATTATTTCTTCAGCTAACTAAATGCTTTAAAATAGATGTTCATCCTGTGTCTAACAGTCCATATTATAATTTTAAACAGTAGGGATGATAAAGCAGCAAATACATTTCAGTTATTTCAGAGAACTTTTGAAAAATGACAAGACAAATTGATTATCAAAAGTTACAGATTAATTATCTACCTAATTAATAGTTTCACCTTCCTCCGTGTCTGGGAATGGAAAATGAGATGCAGAAACTGTCATTTAGAGACCAAAATAAATGTGTTATTTTCTGAAAGTGTTTGGCATGTATTACCTGTATTTTTGTGGGAAGTGACACTTTGAAAAAGCTGTTTTGTTTATTTTTTGATAAATATATGATTTATGGACAACTTCCTAGAAGGACACAAGTTCTTTGTAGAAGTTCTTTGTAGAAGTAAAACAGGTTGAGTTACTGGATTTCTCACACATACACCACACTCTTTTAGGTCACAGGAGTAACCCCAAGTGTCAGTCAGCATTAAAAGTGTTTTGTCTTTCCAGTTTCTCCTACAAGAGATTGTGAAGCCATCTGTAACATGATTTTTCTGTCACTCGCTGGTAGAAAATCATCTGTCACAGATGCAGAACCTGAAACAAAGGAGCTCTCCCCTCACTGTTCTAAGCCCCTCCTAAATCATCATAAATCAGCACTAGATCCCAGCTTTACATGTGACTCAAGTCCCGCCCTTTTCAGATGATGTCACTCTGCTTAATTCATGCCAGATTTTCTAAAGCCTGAAAACACAGCCAGAATAGGAGCAGGAGTCTAAACATACTGAACCATGACTCCAAATCTGAGTTCCATACCAAACTGTGACTTTTGTGTTCTGTTATACCACTATTCTGTATTTCATTATAAACTCTTATAACTACAAAAGAATAAATTTAAGTCTAGATGTCCACAGACAACTTTCTGTGTTTATATGTATTCTGTTTCTTTTGTGATTGCTTTCTTTCCTCCTCACCCTCATTTGCCCTTCTCCCCTTTCTTCCTCTCTCCTCATGTTGCCACATGCAGACAAAACACACTCCAAGACACGCGCGTGTGTGTGTGTGTGCGTGTGTGTGTTGAAAACATCTATCCTCATGAGAGCATGTCCCAAAGGTCTTAGCCAAGTGAATGTGGGCTGATGAGGTGAAAGTAATCTAAATGGTGCTCATAGCTGCAGAGGTGGCACACCACACACACACACACACACACACCCTGATGGCAAATCGTATCATCTCACACCCATTGAGGCACATGGGCCTTTCCAGAGAACAGCATTGCTCCAAAGGGGGTGAAACTACCAAATGAGTTGAACCTCCACTGAGACAAGAGGGTTGATGCCTTTTTTTTTTCTTTTCTTGCAATATTCCATACTTTTCTCTCAGGGGTCAGTAATTGAGCGTCAAAAACTGAAGCTACAAGTTGTAACAAAGTCACAAAACAGCTTTATTTTTTCAGTTATATATGAACTGGGGGAAAAGCCAACTGGGAACAGATGAGCAGGCCAGAAGGTGGTTTTATGTCTTTCCATGTTCGCCCAAAAGAGGTGTGTGTGTCCATGTGTGTGTGTGTGTGTGTGTGTGTGTGTGTGTAGACTGGCAGTCATTTCCCTTGTCATATGGTTGTGTTGGTAAAGATGCTCTCACTGGTCCCTGAGCTGGTTTCCAAATGTAGAGCAAAGCATCTCCTGACACACAGCTGCTGCTTGGTGGCTAAGTGAAACTTGTTTTCAACTTCAAGGACAAGGTGACCCTGTGCCACTGACGCTAAAAGGAAAAATTGAGAGCACTTGATCTTCTGGGGATATTACACAAGACAAACAGACATCCTCCGATCAGCATTGCAACAAAGAAAAGTGTTTGAAGCAGTGTGAGGATATGACAAAACCTGCAGTTGTTGCCATTGGACATTGTAAGGTGGTCACATTGTGAACAGAGAGAAGAAGAAGAACATTCTAGCTGCACAGGTTTTAAATGCATTGTGGAAAAAAAAAAACCTGTTGTATAGTGCAGCCAACGCTTTGTTAGCATTCCCTAAACAGACAGGGTCTCTATATGAGGACTTGAAGAGTGCATCATCCACCGATGTCATTGCCCTATTATGCAGTTCTCAAGAAAGTGATCCGAATTGCGCCAAAAATTAAGGTTTTTCCTTTGCCCATGCTCCACTTCTCAACCAAGTTTCATGACATTCAACTTGGTAGTTTTTGTGTAATCTGGTGACAGCACTGAAAACGGATCAACCAAGGCATGAGGCTAGAGCCATCGCCTTCCCTCTTGCCTTGGCAGAGTCATGATGTAATACCGGCTTGGATGTCGATTAACAAGGACCACATCAGGTATTGAGGAGTGAGAAGTGGGCTACTGGAACAAGGAGGCATAAGTGGATAAGAGATGAGAATAGGGAACTGTTGGAATTCTACTACACATGTAACCTAAGTGAGAGGGGTTACATGAAGACAATGTGGGACCTTCGACACCCAACATCTAGACTAACATCAAAACAACTAGTAGCTCAGTATTCCAACATCTGCAAGAAGCAACTGCTTTCACAACTGGAGATTGACAAGGTACAACACAAAAAATGCTACGGCAAGGGGGAGCCAGGACATCAGGTCAGGGGGGAAATGTCATTATCCCCACACTCCGAGACTGGGTACCAAGCCCCAAGAACAACTGGTACATTGAATGTGAGAGCAACTGACCTAAAACTTGGATGAGACACACCTGGAATGACTAACTGAAGGCCGGAGAGTCCTGATCCACAAGGGACCAGTCCCATCCAACTACTGACCAGCATCCTGCCTCAGCACAACATGGAAGCTCCTGTTAGGCATCATAACTGCTAAGATGAACAGGCACATGGCTCAATACATGAGCGAGGCCCAGAAAGGAATTGGCAGAAACACCAGAGGAGCAAAACACCAGCTCCTGGTAGATAGAGCAGTCACTCAAGACTGTAAGACCAGATTGACCAACCTGTGCACCGCCTGGATTGACTACAAGAAAGCCTATGACTCAATGCTCCACACATGGATCCTGGAATGCCTAGACCTGTACAGGATCAACAGGACCCTAAGAGTCTTCATCAGGAATTTGATGGGAATGTGGTGAACAACACTAGAGGCCAACTTCAAGCGAATTGCACAAGTCACCATCAAGTGCGGAATTTACCAAGGAGATTGTCATGTAACCGGAAGTGTGTGGCAGGAAAGGTAGGTGGACCCAAATGCAGGACTCGTAGACAGGACTAGAACTAAAAACCACAGCTTTTATTGATGCTGGGAAAAAGGTTTACAAAAAACAAAGGCAAGAACAAAAACCTGGAGCAAGGCAAAAACAGAACTGACTGGATGACTAAGACACGACTAAGCCAGACGGGACAGGAGCACACACACTGAGGGAGACAGCGACAGGGAACAAAGGCAAACAGAGACACTAAATACACAGAGGAAATAAGGGCAGAGTGGACACACCTGGGACACACACCTGAACACAATGACACTGACGGGACACGTGAACTGAACACAGGGAGCGAGAGACAGAGACCGAGCAAGAGGGCGAGAGAGCAAGAGCAAGAGCGAGAGAGAGAGAGAGAGAGAGCAAGACAGAGAGAGCTAGAGACACTGAACACCAGACATGGGGATGAGACAGGGAACCAGGAGAACTAAGGAGCAAAAGTAATAACAGAAACTAAGACAACGAAACTAAGAACACGAATCCTTTCAT
>VUQS01045148.1:0-18029 GCA_015108495.1 Heterochromis multidens
GGCGCCTCAACCCTCATCCACATCTTGCATCAGGTGACCTCCATAGGACACATGATGGTTTGGGGCAAGGTCTCACAGTGGTTTCACCCGATACCTGTGTGGATAATGACCCACGCCTTTTTTCACACCTGGGCTCATGTGATGACTCACATGATCAATAGTGGGTTAATGACTCACATGATCAATGGACTCACATGATCAATAGTGGGTTAATGACCACCTCCCGAGAGACAGCCCCCACTAGGGTTTAAATACCTGGGACTCTCCACCATTTGGTTTTAGAACTGACGAAGCCTTTTGGATGAAAGGTGAAACATCTTCAAACAACTTAAAGAAGTCCAGTTGCCTTCTTTCAAACCCTTAGATTTCCTGGCTGTACCCCACCTTTTGCCCTGGGACAGGCTGCAACCCCCCAGTGACTCTGAACTGGATAAGCGGCTAAGAAAATGGATAAAAGGAAGAAAGGATGTTCTGTGAAGCTATCACCCCACCCAAACTGCATTCATTTGAAGGTAGTTTGGTGGGGGGCCAGACTTGTGACATGCTAGCTTCACCCACCATTTGGAGTTTGGGCCAAACTCATAACTGGAAGAGTTCTGCTTTTATGTCCTCTTTAGCTTTGTATGCTTCTATTATTTGTACAGCTGTATCCAGGCTCACCGTGCCATGCACTCGTTACCAGCCCGATGCCAACATCTTTGCCTGTTTTGGATGTTTAATGGTTGCTGACAAACACTTCTAGGTCCATTACTGTCACCTTCTAGCAGTAGTGGTGCATTACATTCAGCCAGGTGCTAGTAAAAACAACAGGAAATATGTATTAAGATTAAAATTTGTAAAAAAAAAATGTATGACTATTTGAATAGTCTAGTCTAGACTAGTTGATTAACCGGCTGATCTACGTTCTTACAATCAAATATGGCCACAAACTGTAGGGAGTAACCAATAGAATAAAGCATCAAATTTAGATGGATGTGCCAAAACAAATCCCATTTAAACATATTTCTGTTTGCTAGAAGAATACAACATCCAGCGTTATCAGGTTTAAACACTTACATCAACTTCCAGAGAAAGGAAGTCTGCAATCACTAAGACCCTTGATAACTTAAACATGTAATTGGTATTTCATGAGATTTAATGACTAACAAATATATAGAATATTAGAATAATACTAATATATGTCATATGGGTCTTAAATCCATATATTGTACATATAATTATCCAAAGCAACATTTTCAAAAACACAGATAAGCCATTTGTTCTTTTTCTTTTCTTTTTATGTCATGGAAGGATTTTAATCATCTTTTAGCACTGCAGGCTCCTCACTCCCTCCCCTGTTAAATGTGTCCGGTGGTTCATTTTGCTCTGTTCCGCCCAGACTCTCCTCCAGCTCACTTTGACCTGGTATAATGAGATGGAGGAGAGCTAAATATATTTCATGATAATGTGCAATCTCACTGTCCTGTTGTGAGACTAAAGCCCGAGGCCCCCCCAAGGCCCCGTCCAGGCCCTAGACCCTCATCAGCGCGCCATCAAATCCAACATTCACCTTCATCCTCCTAGTCTTTGGCTTCTCTTTGGGCTTAACCATGAGCGCTATTAAGCAGTAATTAGACAAAAAGACAGCGCAGAAGAAGAGACAAAACAAGAGAGGAACAGCTGGGCAGAGGCAGAGGAAAAGAAGAAGAAAGTAAAGGTTGATAGATAACTGTGAAGGGCAAAGAAAGGAAACAAAAGGGCAGAAGATTAATTTGAGTCAATAAAAGTAGGGAAGAGCAGGGGATGGAAAGTGCATTTAAAAAGTAGGGTGATGGCTGAACCTCTGGATGAGCACGAGGAAGACAAGACCAGAAACTATTTATTTTCAGTGAATCTCGTGGCCTCCTCAGATACAAATTTATGTAATTTAGTTGGTAAAAGGAAGGAGATGCACTTCAGGCAGACGGATGGAACCAATTTCCCTGAACTGGACCACCTTGAGTGTCTTCTGCAGCAGCTTGCAGGAGGTTCCTTATTTCAGAAGACAATTTCGACATATTGCTCTTAAATCTGGCTTGTAGCTAATAGCAGTC
The DNA here is from genome assembly GCA_015108495.1 of Heterochromis multidens. Classification (NCBI taxonomy): domain Eukaryota; kingdom Metazoa; phylum Chordata; class Actinopteri; order Cichliformes; family Cichlidae; genus Heterochromis; species Heterochromis multidens. Next base: position 2,073 of record VUQS01045148.1, read on the forward strand.
ATTGAATTTAATGAAGGGCTGCAAACAAGGGGAAAAATGTGCTTCACGGGTAGCTAAATTGCTACGATTGCTCTTAGTATCCCACTGTGTCACAAAGTTTCAGCTGAGGAAAGATACCATTAATAAAACAAAAATAGGTTCCATTTCTTAAGTAACTCTGAAGTTCAGTGAATCTGGTTAAATAAAATGTTTCATATCTATTCTGGGTAAATTTGAAAATAATGACAAACTTTGAGGCTTTAGAAACATTAACATTAACAAACAGGTGGAACAAAATGTGCTCATTTCAGTCACAGTTCAACATTAGACTTATTTATCTTATACTTGGCTTTGATGCAGCCCTTCAGTTCATCCTCTGTCTCCATTCAAGCTCACACACACACTTTCAGACTTCCGATTGCCTGGTTTTCACAAACACTTGCCAGTGTGAAAGCAAACTGTTAACGGTTTAGTTAAGAGCAAACAGTTTACTTAAAAACAATTTCTTGTTGTTGATGAATCACATTCCTCCATACGTGTTTGAGCCTGACTCTGATTCTGAATATGGGCACAAACATGTGCAACAACCAATTTAACAGCAGGACACCTCTGTTCAGTAAGTGCTACCTTCATTTGCTGCTTACTGTGAGACATTGTGGTGGATTTAGTCTTTCATTTAAAAGCTATGTAAAACAGGATCTATATATCCTCCTGTTATTTGTTAAAGTCTTGGCTGAAAACTGAATTTAATGTAGTGATTAAAGCCTTATTTTGCTGTTGCTTCATAAAATGTCTTTGAACATGTTGGTGACATAATTCTACCTACAGCTTTTGATTCTGACTCCTCACAGTTTCATTGATAGCATTAGCTTTATTAAAAATCTAGTTTCATACTGGGCCTCTTTTAACAAGAATTCTGAGAGGTGGTGTGAACAAACAAGCATGGCAGTTATGGCTATTGTTGGTCAAAAATGAAGGCATACCCATTGTTATCCTGTCTTGTTTAGAAAAGTCAAGCAAACATTCCTTCACAACCAAAAAGCATTTTTGGGTGACATCCTTATCATCTCCAAAAAAACTGCTCCAGAGCCGTAGGCAAATTTTCAGAGTCTGCTCATTTCCAGCTCCATATTTTTATTTCCGGTGTCTGCAGTAGCTTTGAATGATTCAGTTCATAATAATCAATTAATCTAATAAAACCCACTGTCTGAGACCAGCTGTTGTAGTTCCCTTCTCTCTCCCCTAAGCCAGCTTTCTTTTAATTCGCTGCACCTCACAAACAGAAGGTGAAATGACTAATTAAGTAGACCCTCTCTGTGACCTCATACAGATGCAAGACAAGAAAAAACTGCCTGAAACTGAGCATTTGATGCACAGAGATTACTTGTACATACACTGACCTCATTTTTTTTTCTCAGTAAATGTTTAGTATGAACATCCACAATTGTAACAGGATGTATGACAGAAAATATGGAAAAGCAGAAAACATCCCGTTTAAGAACACAAGGAGTTCTGAAATGTAAGATTCAGATAATACAACTGGTTTAATTGCATGAAACATGTTGGATTTCACTGAGTTTGTATTCATCCTTCCCAGAGCTCAAACAACACTCAGGTGGATTTTATCAACTCATAAGAGGCTTGTTGTAGAAACCCAACCTGCAGCCATTGTTCACCTGTTAAAATGAGTGTGTTTGGGTGTGGTCTCAGAGGATGCACAGCCGCCAACTGCTTCTTGATGAAACAAGGCCAGACTTTTAGATAAGCTAAGAGCAGCATTTCACAGTCCACAACAGGGAAAAATATTTAGTGATGAATTCAAATGTTAGCTTTATACCAACATGATGGAGGGAGTTTATTTTGCTACTTTGGAGCTGGACACGTGTAAGACATGCTCCACCCTGAACAGGCATCCATACATAGAGTGCTGACTGTCACTGACTTTCCTCCATAGTCATCTGACCTCAAACCAACAAAAACATTTTTCTGGGAATAAACATTCCTGATATGACCATTATCACATCACGCTGGGGTAACAAGGCTGGGAGTCCATGCAGCTGCTGCTGTCACTGAAGCCAAAACGATGGCAGACCAAAAAGTAAAGTGACAAAACAACATATTTTTGCACTTTCCCACTATCCAGTCGCAGTCAGTTTATTGTTTGGGATTAAAAACACATTCATTGCAGAATCACAGATTTATTGAAAATAATTTACCATTTAGTCGACATTTCTGTTAATTATGGATTTGAATGCAGCCTGACATTTGCAGTTTGCTCGAAGTCTTTCATCTCGCTAGACAATTAACTTTGGATGGTGTTTGAATTGCTTTGACACATTGTAAATGTGCAGACACAATCTTAATTAAAATGGCCTGTTTTGTTCCCAGGAGAGAAATACAGCTTTCAGAAAGTGTCACACATCCTGATCTATAACACAAAGGCTGAATAAATAATACAACTCTTTGAAACCACAACCAGCAGCTCTTGTTTTGGAACTTCTGTGATCTAACTTATTGTTCAGACATACTGTATTTTCCTTTGTCTGCAGTCACAACACATCATGACGTTACCTTGAGCTGAAGTGACAGCTGAGGTCTGATTATAATCTGTGGTTCTATATAACATTTGCTTCATTCATGGTCAACTAAAAAATGCATTCTTTTGGTCTCCTTGTTTCTTCGTGACATCTTGAAGACTTTCACATTACTATGCATGTCTTTATTATACTCCTGTTCAAATGAAACATCTGAGGAAGACATTGGTTTAACAACACAGATGGCAGACATCTGTTTTTTTTTTTCTTCCTCTTCAACGCCATCACCAAATATTTCACTTGATATTTGAGTTGGTCTGTGTACAGAAAACTTCACACAACGCCAAAAAATACATAATACATAATTATTGTTAGTGATTTTACCTTTTTTGTTGGTGGCTAAAAAAAATTTAATCCAAATACTGTATTTGCATGCAAACTTGTTGTGTTCAGCATCATTAATCTGCTAGTTTTTTATTAACTAGTAGATTATATTCCCAAAACAAGCTGGCCTTTCTTTAGTTGTTTTCACTGCGTGAAAGCGTCACACACACAGACTATAAAAAGATGGATTTAGACATGCCTTAAATTGTATCCTTTCTGACATCCAGCAGGGATGCTGCTCTCGCTGCAAGAAGAAGTCTAATTGTCTTGAACTCTATGAGGACATGATGCAAGTAAACACTTTCCTGATGAGTTTTTGGTCTCAGTAACTATTTTAAGCCACACTGAATACAATGCAGTTCATACTAGAGATGGTGGTCACATTTATAATAAAATAATAAAACTGGGTAGGCTTTAGGCTGTGGCTACTTTTAGGTCATGCATTTCTTACATAGAAGCTGCACTGTTGTAATTCGTTATGTTCAAGCTGTTCTAAAAGTTCCCGAAAAGCCTTCAGTTGATCCAAAACACCAAGAGTGTTGACAGGGACTAGAAAGAGAGACCATAGTTCTCCCATATCATCATCTCTTCACTGGCTCTCTGTTAAATCCAGAATTTAATTTAAAATAAGTAAGTAAAGCTTATTTACATAGTTCTTTTCAAGAACAAAAGTCAGAAAGAGCTTTACAAAACAAAATAAGATTAAACAATTAAAAGAGTATAAATGGATAAAAACTAATTAAAGGCAAACCTGCACAGGCTGGTCTTAAGCTTCTTTTTAAAGGTATCAACACAGATCTTAAGTCCAATGGAAGTGAGTACCACAATTTGGGAGCCACAACCTCAAAAGTAGTCTCTTGTCTTTAACCTAGACCTAGGTACAGCCAAAAAGCACTGATCTCAGAGACCTAGCAGTTGCATATGGATGAAGTAGTTCACTAATATAGGGAGGCATCTGACCACGAAGAGCTCCAAAAGTGATCACCAAAACTTTAAGGGGAGCCAGTGTAAAGAAACCTTGCAGCAGCATTTTGGACCGTTTGCAGGCGACCCAGGGATGATTTGCTCAGGCAAAGGAATAATGAATTACAATAATTGAGGCATGACGAAATAAAAGCATGAATGATCACTTCCAGTTCACACTGAGACACAATATATTTGAGGCAGACATGTTCCACAGATGATAAAAGCAATCCTTTTCCACACATACAAAGTCTAGAATGACCTGGATGAGAAAAGACCCCATAGTACCATATCATCCCAATAGAGCACTACGCTCTCTGACTGAAGGCTTACCTGTAGCTCCTAGAGTCTCATAAAGTAGAATGGGAGGCAAAGCCTTCAGCTTTCAGGGCCCTCTTCTGTGCAACCAGTTTGGATTTGGGAGACAGACACCCTCTCTACTTTTAAGATTAGGCTTCAAACTTTTGATAAAGTATGTAATTAGGGCTGGACCCTTAGTTTTGCTGCTGTAGGCTGAGACTGCTGGGGGACTTCCCATGATGCATTTCTCCTCCATCCCCTCTTTTCAAACCCCATGTGTTAGTGTCTGTTTTCTCTCTTCTCTTTTCCCAGACATGAGAAGATAGCTGCCCCTGAGATTGCTTTTATATACTGTCACATAGAGTTTTGTGTGTGTGTGTGTGTGTGTTTTCAACTTTACTGCCAAAGATGATGCCAGACCGTGACTGTTGTCTTAAAAGTCAAAAGGTTCATCAACCACTTGTGTAAATCCATGAAAGAAAAACCAGTAAATGTGCCAACATGTAACCTGGGTGCCGTCTTTTGTAGTGCAGTTAAAATAATACAGTAATACTGAAATCATACAGTACTTGGTGGAATTACTGGGACAGTTTCTACTGCTCAGGTTGCCTTTAGGGAGATATATGTGTACATGCTGCTCATGTGTGTGTTAGTAGGAAGGGTTGACAGCTCTAGTGAAGAGGCTTTTAAGGTGGCGGGTAGTTGTGGTCTTAATGGCCCAGTACGGTATCCCAGAGGAAGGTTTTTGGAACAGATGGTTGGTTGGGTTATAGACCTAATAGAAAAATACATCAGAGCCTCCCCAGCGATTTAAACTGCTGCTGTCACCTCTTCCAGCAGCTCAGCAGCCACATCACCTGACTGACAGGCTGCAGAGCAACTCCAATTTTCTGTTCAGAGCCTCTGTGGGCTGTAGCAACTGTAGTGACTGGAGGAGTTTAATGTATTAGTGTGTGTGTGTGTGTATTTGATCTGTGGTGAATGTGGGGAGGAAATTAATATTAGCTTTAATTAACTGTAAAATGTCTGATGATATGAAGATGTGTACGCATTTAATTCATAACAGCAAAGGTTTTCTGTAGCACATTACAGTACATCAACATTAGAAGGAAATCTATTTTTTATATGTCTGCTGCTGTTCTTTTTTCTACTTCTTCTTCTCATTCTTTATTCAGTTGCTTCCTTTACAGGTCACCACAGTGGACCATCTGCCTCCATATAACTCTATCCCTAGCATCTTCTGTCACATCAACCCTCTGTATGTCGTCCTTCACTACATCCATGAACTTTCTCTCTGGTCTTCCTCTTTTCCTCCTGCCTGGCAGCTCCATATGTAATATCCTTTGTCAAATATATCCACTATCCCTCCTCTACACATGTCCAAACCATCTCAGCCTTTCCTCTCTGACTTTGTCTCCAAACCGCTCAACCTGAGCTGTCCCTCTGATGTACTTATTTCTAATCCTGTCCCTCTTGGTCACTCCCAATGAAAATCTCAACATCTTCAACTCTGCCACATGTCCTCCCCAGAAAACTTGATTTGACTCCATCAGAAAGAGGTTCTTTGTATTTTTTTTACTTTTGTGTTCTCCATGACAGGAGCAACAAAGGACCAACAATAGCTCAAGCATAGACAAGAGTAGCCCACATTATAAGCTGTTCCCAATATTTTCTTTTTTTGCACTGCCCCCTGGTGGCAGTAAATAGCTACTGAATGTAAACATGGGTCAGAAAAGCCCAGCAGTACCTTGCCCAGAGCTTTTGAGTTAATATTTTGTGTTTGTATTGCTAGCTTTAGAGCGGCACAGTGGTGAAGTGGTTAGCATTGCTGCCAGACAGAACAAAGGGTCTGAATCTGCTGGTTGGCTAGCACCTAGCTGGATAAAAGCTCAGTCACGCTAGAGTAAAGGCACAATGACAACCTCCTTGCAACTACAAAAGATCGGTGGTTATCCAGTGATTGCATTGTGTTTTTTTTGCATTCAGCAACCGATAGCAAGTAGTTGCGGCAACCATTTTTGATCACAAGGCAATTGCATAGGTCGCGTGGTTGGAGGCAACCTGTCTCCAAACAGTTGTGGTGGTGGTTGATGGTTTGCAAATAATTGCCATCTAATTTATAAATGCAGACAGATTGCCAACACACTGCAATCAATCTTAGCAAGTCTGCACCGATGACTGCAACTCATCTGCAATGCTTCTCTTTGCAACTCAACTCATCTGGTTGGCAACTGGTTGTTTTGTTTTTATATTCTTATACAAAAGCAAGGTTGCTGAGTGCTTATTCATTTTGCAGTTAAATCGCCATCCTGCAGCAACTACGTCACTATTTATATTTCTGTTTCAAATCTATGAGATTTTGGGTGGACTCTAACTGTAAGCAGATAATGTGAATTTCTGTTTAATTTGAATTTCTGTATATGTAGATGGCAACAAATTGGTGATTTTTGTTGATTTATCACAGTTAATATTTGTATTATCACAAACGGATTCCAAGTAATTGCCGACTTGATGCTATTCATTCACAGACTGATAGACTGACTCCATCTTATTGCCATTTTATCTCCATTTTGACAAACCAAAGTTGCTTTAAAAACAGCAATTTGTTTTACCTACTCTGACTGTAGTATATGTTTCTTCTTGGTCGACTTTGCCAGGATCAACTTCTGATCACTTGCTTTCTGATCCCACGAATTTTACACCCATGAATTAACCTACAGAGGCCTAAGAGGGACAGTATCTGCATCAATTAATGCTGTCACCTGCTCACTTCCCTGCCTTCATTTCTGATTTCACAGGCATTTTATAAACTTCTACAGCTATCTGTGCCCCATCTTCCAGCTCCACCAGCCTGGCCTGTACAGCAATAGTACACTGCAGCATTTCACTCTCTCAACACGTCGCTGTGGTATTCACCTTGGCAGCAGCTCATTGTACATACAATAAGATTTGTGTGGAAGCTCTGCAGCACGGATGGTTCCCCACTGGCTCTGTACTATCTCTGCAAGTCTTCATAATACCCTATTTTACCCGTAATTCCCAGTCACCCACCAGTGGGTTTGGTGTGGATAAACAAAATGACTTCTCAGTAGCAAGCGGCCAGAAATTCAAGTGTGACTGTTATATTACAGGGTTTATAAAGACTGTTAATATTTCTTTTCCATTTTCTTGTTGTTTTATTTACTCTCGTCACTTGGGGCATTTTTCTTTATCCACAACATTTTTCTTCCAGCCCCCATTTTCCTCTCCTCCTCCTCCTCTTCCTCATCCAGTTCTCTCTCTTTCACCACTGCTGCTTACTGTTCCTTATCAGTAACAGTTGCCAACCAACATGAAATATTATCAAGCGAATCTTCATGAGTCCTCTGAACACCACTGATTTATCCTGCTGCATGCTTCATAAATTCCTGATTGATTTTGGCTTTGGATTATGAAAAAAGAAGAAAAAACAGAAAGCAAGAGGAAAAATGGGAGGACATAGAAGGGAAGGGTGAGAGAGGAGAATAACCAATAACCAAATAACCAAAGGAAAGATGAATACAAGGAGAAGGAAAGGGAACTATCGCATATAGCAAGACAGAGACGCAAATGCCAGAAATGTTGAGAAGTGAGAGGGAAAAATAAAAGAGAATGTTTAGGGATAGGAAAGAAAGAAAGAAAGAAAGAAAGAAAAAAGAAAGCAGGGAATGAGAAGAGGAAGAATAGAACAGTGTTTCCTGAACACAGGCTTAACTTTTGCAACCCACCCAGGTATATTACTGGTCAGGTATATTTTTTTTATCCGAGTCCCTTTGCTCTACTTTCTCTGCCCATCCTGTCTCATATTCCCCTACTGGAAGACTGACCAGGTCACTGTTGTGGCAGCTCTCAGTATCACTGCTTTTCCAGTGTGTTTCTTGTCTTGTGATTAAAGGGACTGTAACTCCAGTATCGTGTTGGTGACAGCAGTCCATGTTCCGCTCTGGGGATCTGCAGTGAGCTGGAGGGCTGGTTCCAGTCCCTCTAAACCAAATTTACAGAAGCAGAGCAGAACAAGGACTACCTTTGCCAGCTGCATCCCATGACTGTGGACTTCACTGGAGAGGCAGCTGATTATTGCTGCTAGTTTTAATTAATAATTTGTTTAAAAAAAGTGTGTGCACACATGTGCAGGTGCACCAATGCTACCACCAGAAACTGAATCTAATTCTTTGGAAAACACTGCAGAAGAATAAGTCAAAGGGAGAAAGAGAGAACACGGGAAAAATGAAGAAAGTAAGGAAGGAAGAGTAGATGAATGGAGGATGTAAGATGGAGCTAGGGAAAAAGCATTGATAGGAAGGGTTAAAGCCCATCTGTGATAAGGGAACAGATGGGTAGAGAATAAAGAGGTGTGGGACCAAGCAGCTTGATTTACTAGTGAACAATCTCATGTTTCCATCCAGGTTCATTCATCAGCTGCCTGTTCAGAGAGTCTCTCGTCTCCAACTCCAGAAGATGGTGACAGCAGTCCTTGTTCTGATCTGGAGAGCTACATTTTAACCACCTCTTTTACTAGTAGCAAGTATAAAAACTGTTTAACATCCTGCTACACCAAACAGTGCAGAATAAGAACTACCATCATCAGCTGCATCCCAAGATGGATCAGGGACTCACTGGAGAGGAAGCTGTTATTTATTGTCAGTATATATAGTATTGCTATATTAGATCTACTTCTGTGGGAAACACTGCAGAAGAATATGTCAATTAAGAACAAAAGGAATAAAGGAACCAAACAAGGAGTGAATGAAAGAGGAAAGAAGGGGGTGTTTTTTGGCCCCGAGTAGCCTTAAGAAAAAAGAAAATGGAGGCAATGTATGGTAATATGTGGAGAGTGTGATGTAGAGGGAAAGATGGTAATGTGGGAGGTGAAGAATGAGAGAGCCAAGAGGGGGGCAAAAAATGATAGAAGGAATAAAAGAAAAAGGAGGATTAGAGACGAAGGAGAGGGATTTTGGGATGAAAATGACCAAAAAGGAAAAACGGATGTGATGGAGATTGTAGAGAAATATAAGTGGATTTTTTTTTAGGGATTGTGAACAGCAGAAGAAGAAAAGGAGGGTGACAAAAAAAGAAAGAAGAAGGAAGAAAAGAAGAGGAAGGCGAGGAATAAGGGAGTCATGTGAGATGACAGAGGAGAGAAATGAGGAAGGATAGAAGAGGAAAGTTGGATTTAGGTAAGACAGGAGCGTGAACAAGAGATAAAGGAGGGAACAAAAAGAAGAAAAACAGAAGAAAGTTTGACTATCAGTGAGGTCACATTTTGGAAAACCTCCTGATGAAATAATTTCAAAGGAGGAGGTGTGATATTTTGTCTGGAGGAAGTGGAAATAAAGCCCCAGGATGGGTTTTATCGATCCCTCATGCAGTGTGTTTGTACATGTTTACGAGGCAAATAGAGAGGGGAAGCTGATGAGAGAAAGAGGGGGGTGAGTCAAGGAGAGCAGAGTGAACAGAGTGGTAAAGAGTGAACGTGGAGGCGGCGAGTGTGTGTAAATGCAGGTGGGCCACATCGATCCGAGTCTGCAGGCCTCGCATCGACTGAGCAGCAGATGAGGACTGATTACAGCGCAGTTAAGAAGCACATGAAAGGAAGCACTGGTAATGGGTCAGACAGGTTCCCTCCTCCCTCGGTGACCATTAACGCCTTTGAAAATATCTCAATGAATGCAGTCGCCTGTCCGAGATGTGACCTCAGAGGCTGTCGAATCGAACACACGTGTCAAAAGTCAAGATGGGAAAGATCAGAATCGCCTGGCAGTCATGGTGGTGTCTTATACACTTACATGAAGCTACATGTCCACCTCCATATGCCAGATAACAAAGCTTTTGTCTGCATGAATACTCCAGTTCAGAGAATGTTGATGCCCCTTTGGGCAATTTGACCATAGACTATATACAAGACCTGTAACCACCATGACTTCACCCATTGGTTCATGGGCTCCCATTTTTCCACTTTAGCTAAAATACCATCACCATCTTGGTATTTTGGAGCTAGAAGTGACCATATTCAGACAAAAGGATTGTTACCAAGACTAACTGTACACAGGTAACTGCTTATTAGTGCAAAATAACATACAAAAATAAATAAATAAATGAAAATACTAGAATATATTTAATCCTATTTATTTTTCCCTCCCTGATTTTTTTTTCTCTATTAATCTGCATGTGTCTGTTTCTGCCCCATCAAGGCCACTGGGGTATATTGAGGTCTAATGATCTGGGCAACCCCAACAAGTCAGAGCAAGTGATTGATGACTCCCTATGTGTCTTATACTATACTGATTATGCTGACTGCTGTCTACATAATAAACAGGCTCTCTCCTGAGGGTCCAGGGCTCTGTTTTTGGGAGGGCTCCCTCTGATCAGTCCTAGGGGACAACACAGAGCTTTGCAATTCAGGTCTAAACATCCAAGTAATGCCAACCTTGGTAACAATCAAAACTTAGGTAATATACATAGACATAACACAACATAAATATTGACCTGCTTGGCCTTGCCGTGCTGAGCTGCCCAGGAACCTCTGACTTGTATTATTTATTTATTATTATGTATTGCTCCACTGCTGGAGACCTGGGGTGGAGAAACTGAATGATTTTCGGAGGGTCTTGTTGCTGCCGTCTAATTCAAAATGAGCTAATATTTTTCATGAAATTGTAAAATGTCTGTTTAAAATTTTGATATGTTTTCTATGTTCTATTGTGAATAAAATATGGGTTTGTGAGATTTGGAAATCATTGCATTCTATTTTTATTTACATTTTAAACAGCTTCCCAACTTTTTTGGAATTGGGGTTCTTAAAAAAAAAAAATCAATGAAATGTATGGAACTTTGCAATACATATCTTCAAAGGCTGGCTTCCCAAAATGAGTTTCCCTCACACTTTGAGCCAGAGATCCCCACTTCAGTAGCACTTACATCCACCAAACTTTCAAGTGGAATTCCTATTTATATTCTGAAAGTTTTCACAGAGGAGTTTGGTCATATATCATTTATAGCCTGATTTAAAGATTGTTTTACTCCCAAAATCATGGTGATGACTGTATTTTCTGATTTATGGAGCGATTTAGAAAAAAGATATCCTACACCCCCTCCTTTGAGTCTAATATGTATTCAAAATTAAACAAGAAATTTGAACCTAACCTAAACCTAGAAATTAATGCAATATAGCACATACCACAGTTGGCATGACCTGCACATTTAAACACCAAATTTTAATACAAAAAATCATTCATCCTACATAAGTAATACACAGGAGACATTATATCATTATACCATATTTATTTCATTTATTTAATCAGGAAACTATGACTTTTGAGATTAAAAATGTCTTTTACAAGAGTGTCCTGGTGAAGATGGGCAGCAGTGCAATAAGCAGTGGCTACAAAGACTACTAATACACACACAAATACACACAGCACAATACGAAAAAACCTGATTTATAGAGTGATTTAAAAATATAAATATCCTAAAGTCCCTCTCTGCATCTCTTTTGCCTTAATATGCCAACAATATGAAGCAGGAAATTTAAAATTTTATCCAATGTTCAGTTTTTTTTGTTCAGCAGATGTGCACAAATTTCAATGAATAAGACCTTATTTGCAAAACATACATTTCCGCAATGTAATTAATTGCTTGAGGAAGCTGTGCTGCTGATGATATTGATTTGTTAAGGCCTCAGTCATACAGCTCTAGAGACTGGTTGCCAGTCACTAGGGAAAAATGTGTGACCCCCAACCGGTTGGCAAGTGGTTGCTGGAAGTTGCTAGCTTTCGCCGGGTTAAACTGGTTGCAAAGAGGTATACGGTGCTGTACCAAAAGATCTCCTTGTGATTCCTTTGGTTACTAGCAGATTGCTGCAGTTGCCTGTAGTTTGCATGGAAGATGCCAACTTGCCTAAACTCACTGACTAACTCTCTAACACCAAGCGTTAGCAAAACTTCAAAGTAAAAGTTGTGTCTTACTGCTAAAACCAATACATTTCAAAAGTGCAGCTTTAACTTTGATGCCAAATGGTCTCTGTTTCCAGCTTGCATTGCACTCTTTACAGTTTCACAGCTGCTTAACAAGTAGTTGGCGAGTGTTTGCTTGCAAGTCAGCATCTTCCATGTACTTTAAAGTGGCTGCAGCAATCTGCTAGCAACCAAAGTAATCGCAGGGAGGTGTTCGGTGCAGCACCATATACCTCTTTGCAACCATTTTCACCTGGCCAGGGCCAGCAACTTCTAGCAACCACTCGCCAACCAATTGGTTACCAGGGGGTCACCGACCATTCTCTAGGCCTGTGTGATTGGAGCCTAACTCCTTGCACCCTTGTGTAAAGTTGTATCCCTTCCACTGAAGCAGTGTTTCAGATACACTCAGGAGGATTTCATCAACTCATCAGGGGTATTTTTAGGCAGCCATTGTTCGTCTGTTATAAATATGGCCATGCCTTGAGTTTCCAGCAGAACCCTCTTTAGTAGCACCGCAACTGAAACCAGGTGTCAGGTTGAAATGTCAGATTGTTATTTTAAGCAAAGTTGTCAGTGACAGGTGATGGCTAGATCGAAGGTTCCTGAGAAGTCAAGTTCAGGACAAATGAATAATAGAATCACTAGAGGTCTCAAACTTTTAAACCTTGCCATACTAAATATTCACTAAGGACATTCAAATCTCTGTGAGCTGATTTTCACCGGAAAGCAGCAGAAGCCTGGAAGGAAGGAAATCAATCCGTTCCAATCTGTTTTAGAAAATGGTCCTCAGTGATATAAAGTATATACCAGTCATAGTTAATGGCCTGTAACATTAAAATATAGTACTTCATTATAACATGTGGTGGAAATTATGCTCTAGAGACCTGAACACACCTTTCATTGCATTATTTCAATGTCAAACTAGACTACTTTCTTCTGCTTGAAGCTCAGGTTTTCTAACATATCAAATCAGTTTTGTGCAAGTTACTTAAATGTTATATAAACACACCCACACTTGTCTTATATTCACTTATTAAATTCTGCTTATATGTCTGTTTTTGGAATCATTATGAAGTTGTTTGCACATACATGTGCCTTACATCCACAATCAGCCAAAAATAGAGGTTGACACACATCACAGGTTAATTTGATTTTCACTTCAGAGCCAGAAAATTCAATTCCTAACTCTTCTGAAATAATACATTGTATCTTTGCAAAGAGTTAGTCCACTTTTGCATTTAATTTGAACCCCAGAATTTTGACTGAATTTTTTATACACACAGAGCTGTAGGATGAGTGATTTGACTGCAATCAAAGCCATTTTGTGTCACCCAAACAGAATCAGTAATACATAGAAAATACACACACAAAATCTGCAGTAATGAAAAACAGATTAAGACAACATTTGAATGTATTTTTGCTCAAATGTGGTGCACTATATGGACAGACAAACATGACACCAGTATGTGGTGACTGAGCATTTCAAACATGAGCTTTAACCGGCTTCTCTGGCAGCCTCCAATCCTCTGCTTCCAGGTTTTCTGCCAGATGTTGGTCCATGAATGCAGTGTGCATTTTTCCTGACAGATTGCAGTGGCTTTAGCAGAATTTCAGTGGAATAATGCGAGCTGAATCATAGAGTTTCAGGCTTTCCACCATGTGTTGTTCCATGAGTTGTTCAAGAGAATTACTGGGGTCCAGCGCTGAATTTGGCAGTAGGAACTTCATCACAGTTGGTATTTCAATTTATCCTAAATGTCGGTGTGGTTGTCAGTCAACTTCTTCAATACAAACTGAGAAAACAGTTCTTTATGGAGTTGAAACATTGACATACTGAAACATTCAAGGGTCTTCCATAAATACACACACAGCTGTCAAATGTCACTGTAAAAGCATTGGCAGAAATTGACCTTTAAAAATCAAAACCTTACCTGATTTCAATTTGACTGATCTCTCATTCAAGATCATCTTCTCCTGCACCATCTAGTGAGGCTGCTATTTTTTTGCACATTCTGCAGAGTGATCCTTGAACTTGATTTTCATTTTTGGGAAGTGGACAAAGGCAAGAATCCAAATCTGGTGAGTCTGTTGATGTGGCGAAAAAAAAGTCTGGCACAAACCACAGTTCTAGTCATCTTAGCATGCTGTTGTCACTTAGATATCTCTGGACATTAAAGCAAAAATCACATTAAATGTCACACCCTGAATGATCAGTTTATAGTGCAAAACCCTGTGAATGTAAAAGCATTCTGTTCCTTAACTAACAGCTTGGAAACTGTGGACTTTTTTTTTACTGAAATCTGCTGAAAATTGTTGGCATGTAGGCCAGAAACCCAGCTATCTCATCAAAACCAAAGATCCTCCACACAAAAATCAGGTCACTTTGAAACATAAGTTGATGATTGTTGATTTCTTGGTGAAATCGCAGCATGCACAGTGTAAACAATCAGAAGAGGACTTATGGGGAGGAATCTAAAAATAGCCGGCATGCTGGAAACTGGCTGCACATGCCGGAAAAGATGATCCTGAACGGCGATCGGTCAAATTTAAATCATATAAGGTTTTTGATTTTTATGGGGCTGTACATAATACAAGGTGTTCATTAATGCGCTACAAAAACCCTGGTTCTACTTCTGTGTCTGCTGCAGTACAGCTAAACAGATAAAAGGGACATTTAAATTGGCGGAAGCTTGCTGATGATGAAACGGACTCGCCAGACTCATCAAATGTCTCAAAAGCTCTCTGAATGTACAGTATAAGGTCTTTTCAAGATGCACAAAGGGCAATTGACTGAACTGAAATGAACTTAAAACACAAAGACACACACACACCCACACACACTGCCATGCTAATCAGACTGGCCCAGCACTCTTCAGCTAGACGTCCCCGGCAGGCCTATTTTCAGAGGAATATCAAACGTCCTGCACACTATCATTCTTTCCAATTAGAGGCTCAGGACTTCATTACCGCCACCCCTCAGGCTGCGGGCTTCAAACACTTACAGGCAGACAGACAGGCAGACATGAAGGTTCGGGCTCTTAACTCTCTTTTACAATCTTTGCTAATGATTGAATGACGGTAGTCAATGTGTGCATAGTGACGTCCATCTGTCTGTCCTTAGCTTCACTGTCCCCCACTGGTCTGTCCACACAGCATGTCGTCATGTTCTTTCTAGTTCGCTCTGCATGAGTTTTTCTCTGCTCGTGCTCTGTGAGTTGAGATTACTTTTATTACAGCCTCTAAGATCCTAAAGGCAGGGTAAAACCACATATTTGTGCATCCCTCTGCACCCCCTGCTGGCCTTGCAATGGCAGTGCAAAACAGTTGTTGTATGGATTTAATTGGTCATTTTAAACACCTTGTTAGATGTGGATACTTTTTGCTTTTAACTTTTTTTTTTTAATTAGATAACACTTTTTAGTAAGTGAAATTATAACCCAGTTTTTATAAACTCTGGTGCCTCAGTTTTATATTGCTGCTTATGACTTGGGTTGCATCCACACAAGAGTCCAAACAAGAGTCCAAAACTTCAGTTTTTCTATAAGTGAGTAAAGATTCGGGTGTTTAAGCAGCTACTCTTTACTTATCTATTATTTTGATTTATAGTTTTATATCATGTTTGATGGTTATCCTGGGTGGGGGTAATCTTTAGAGTTTGGTATAGAACTGTATCTTCAGTCTTTTGCTTGCTTGTCAGTTTAGCGTATAAGATGTCTTAAAGTGGATATGAAACACTACATGTATTAAGGCTAATTTACTCCATGGAGTTCTAATCTAAAAACTGTCACAGATTTAACTGTCTGTGAAGCTGGATTTAAAAAAAA
>VUQS01045153.1:0-10032 GCA_015108495.1 Heterochromis multidens
TATCCTTTTCCTATCTTCTCCTGCAGATCCTTTGATAATTCTTTTGCTTTCCCCATGGCTCAGAATCCAACATCATCAGTGCAGCACTGAATGAAACATGCAGCAGTCTGTCTGGAGCCCAGAAACTCACTGACTTTTTATACACACACACTAATTACAAGCAAACAGATCACAGGTGAGGATGGTTACCTTTAGTAGTCATTTAAACTTATGTGTGTCAACTTGTGTGTATGTTATCATGCCAAAACTTCCAGGGTATGTAAACTTTTGATCAGGGTCATTTGGATAGTTTCTGTTTTCATTATGATTTAAAAAGACCAAACACAATTGTCTGATAATAAATGGCTTTACCCAACTACTAACCATGAGTGAAAGAAAAGTTTTTGTATTATCATTCATATTCTCTGAAAAATGGCCAAAAAAATCACAAATTCTGCCAGGGTATGTAAACTTATGAGCACAACTGTGTGACCCAGTTTTATCTGTCAGACAGATGGCCTCACATTTGACTCCAGAATACTTTGGTATACAGAGGAGTTCATGATTGACTCAATGACTGCAAGGTGCTCAAGTCCTGTGGCTGCAAATCAAGCCCAAATCATTACTCCTCCACCACCGTGCTTGACAGTTTGTATGAGGTGTTTGTGCTAAAGTGGTTGGTCTGGTTTTCTTCAAATGTGGTGCAGTGCTTTATGGCCACTTTGGTGTCTAAAGGACATCGTTCTGGAAGTCTTGTGGTTTGTTCAGATGAGACATTGCAAACCTAAGTCATGCTGCCATGTTCTTTTTAGAGAGAAGAGGCTTTCTCCTGGCAACCCTCCTAAACAAGCCATACATGTTTGGTATTTTTCTAATTGTACTGTCATGAACTTTAACATTTAACATGCTAACTGAGCCCTGTAGAATCTCAAATGTAGCTCCTTCTTTTGCAGTTTCTCTGAGCACTGCACAGTCTGAACTTGAGGTGAATTTGCTGGGACGTCCACTCCTGGGAAGATTGTGGCACTGTGCAACTGCAAACTGCCAAAATGTCTGCTTTTATAGAGGTGCTCACATTTGCTGATGGTCAATTAACCAAGTGCATTTGATTATCAGGAGCTGGCTGTGACTGGAATGCAATTTAATAAATCACTACTTTGAAACTAACCCTCAGTTAGCAATCCAATTCTATGCCTGCAGAGATTTCCAGCAACACAAATTTCAGCTAACACAGCATTACATACCATACTCTCAGTGCTATCTCATTAGTGACCGCAGGCTTACTTTTGATAAATAATTGCACAGTTTAACCCAAGCGGCAGCAAATCAGAGAATTTCAGGAACCGCTGCCGTGTAATTCCTAAATTGCACACTTTAAACTCAAGAATTCTGTGTAGTAGTTTAAAGAGCACCATGAGCGGCTGAAGGAGTAAATGTCTGGTACAAAACTTCAAGTGTAAATGTTCACAAAAAGTTACATGTATACACTGCTGATCAGCTGGCATCATTAGGCTGCTCTGGCTGCATTAATGGGCTGCACTGCCAGTGGGTTGTTGTTTTATTGAGTCATTGTTGTTTTGACAAATAGGCACCTGATGCTTGTTTGTCAAAGTGGGGCCCAAAATGCTCTGGGACTGTCTGCGGTGCGGAACTGTGCAATTATTTTCCAAATTGATTGCCCGAGGGTGACAGCCCCATGCAAGCCCATTCTCGCTAATGAGGTAGCGATGATAGTGTTTGCATCGTTATCGGCTGTATGAGTGTGAACATCATACTGCCCTTCATTTATGAAGCATTACAAACAGATTTGAATAAACACTGTGATTATGAGCGGCCGGTTGCTGCTATTCTCTCACCTTGGCCTCCTCCATCTGCATGATGTTGGCCTGGCAGTCGGCGATGCTGTCGTTGATGTAGTCGATGTTGGCGCTCAGGGACTCCAGCTCCTCGTTCAGAGAGGCCAGGGAGCGGTCGGCATCCGCGCCGTCTACCGCCATTTTTTCTCTTTTCCTGGACACTCGCTCCCTTCGTCTAGTCAGCTCTTCACGTTGCTGTAGAAATAGTGAGAAGAGAGGTTTAAAAAAGCAGCAGGAGGACAAAGAAGCATTTTAAACACATTTTAGTTAGAGCCACTACACACAAAAGAAGATATTTCCATCTGCAGTAATTTAGCTCTGTTTAAAAGACGGTAGCAGCAAGACTCCCAGAGCATTCATCAGTCACAACAGAAACAGCATGAAAGGAGGAACTGGGGTGGAGATGGGATGCAAAGCAGCTTGCAGATGTGCAACAACTGTGTGGAGGCTAAAGCAGGTTAAGTAGCAGAACCTATATGAGATTTGCAAATTGGATGTGTAGAAAGGTAGCAGCACAGCTAGAAGTGGGAATCACCACCCTACACCCCACAATACGATATATTATTTTAACATTTTTGCGATCTGCTGAGTATTGCAATAACATATATCCCCTCGAGTTGTCCTTATTGACAAAGACTCATTCAGACTGATGTCAACATGTTGGCAATCTGTCTGCATTTATTAATTAGATAGCAATTATTTGCAAACCTTCAACAATCTCTTTGAGAGTGATTGCAGTCAGTCCAAGTCAGACTGCAACTGTTTGCAGAAAGGTTGCCTCCTATCAGGTGACCTGTGCAGTTGCCTTGCAATCAAAAGCGGTCGTGAGTGTGCAACACCCTCAAGCTCTGGACAACCATTTAGTCACCACAAGTTGCAGAATGTGAAAAAATTCAATACAGTAACCAGGCAGCTACTGATTTTTTGTAGATGCAAGGAGGTTGCTGTCTTAGTTTTACTCGTGTGCCTGAGCCATTAGCTTGCTCTGAATTAGGAGGTAGCTTTGTCAAGCTAAGTGTGTCCAGTGTTGGATTGTTTTTGACTCGATTTAATGTAAGTTTGCACGGCTAACATTATCTCAGGATGGTGATCCATGAGATGAGCCCTCCTGTTTGTAGTATTCCCAGAGTATTTTAATGTATTTAACAAAATAAAAGTATTTGATGTCCCTGTATCGATACAATATTGCCACACACAACACTGCAACAGAATGCTGTGTTGAATTTTTTCCCCCACCCTTAAGCAGAGCCATCAACTGATGTGGACTCTGACTTTTCATGGCCACCTTTACAGATTACCTTCAGTAGTCGATTCATATCTGTCTCCATGTTAGAGATGGTCATCCTCTGCATGATGATGTCATTGATACGTCTCTCTAGTGACTGCCACTTAGCCCTGGCTGATCTGGTGAGGTAGATACTTCCCATCCGCACTGGGGAACTCCTGAAGAAGAAGACATTTTTTCAGAAGTCTCACTCAGCTGTGTAACACACACACACACACACACACACACACACACACACACACACACACACACATACACACACATGCTGTAAATGAGCTAACATGGTGTACCTGGCTCCGTTAGAAGGGCTTGTGCTAGAGGACTGCAGCCTTCCTGGGACTGCTTTATGAGAGGGTTCCTGAGGAGGTTCAGGTAGGCTCACCTTCCTGCTCGCTTTTCCGGACACGGGCCTCACCTGGCGCCTAAGAGCTGTCACCTGAAACAGACAGAAGGTATAACAAAGCCAAATGTAACATTGTCACCATTGCCTCCCTCAAGTGCGTTTTACCTCTTCATTCTTCCTGCGAAGGATCAGCTCTTGTTGTCTCTTCTGGGCCTCAAGCTGCCTCAGCTGGTGCTGTAAGAAAAGTTTGATTTTAGGTGGTGATCCAAATACAACTGCATAACAGCAGACTGATACTGTTGCTTGTGAGTGTTTCCATGCCTCTTACCTCAGCTCTGCGCTGGTCTTTTTTCAGAGAGGCTATCTCTCTGTTCCGCCTGCACTCTGTGGCCCTGTTCCTCTCCTGTTGCTCCTTCATCTGGCGCATCAGTGCCACCTGGTGGACAAACATGACACAGCAAGTGTAATAGCACTGCAAGAAGAAAAGTGTAAAAAAAAACAGGAAACTGTTTATTAAAAAAAAAAAGCCTTACTTTGGTTTTCTTCATCTCTGTCACATCCTGCTGGAGTTTCTTGAGCTGTTTCTCGTACTGCGACTGGTTCTTCAGCAGGCGGGCGTGCTCCTTCTGAGCCGACTGGAGCTTCTGCAGCTCTTTGTTCATGGAGTTCAGCTTCCTCTCGTACTCTGCTTTGATCTTTTTGGCCTTTTCCTCCGTACCAGACTCCACTGAACCTGGAGATGGAGAAAGGAAGGATGCAGTAACTTTCATTGGCTTTGCTCTTTGGTCCTGTTTGGATAGTTAGATCCTAATTTTGTGTCTTACCCATATTGTGCAGCACTTTGTCCCTCTCCAGCTGCGTGTCTCTGATCTTGTTCTGCAGCATCATCAGTTTCTGCTCATACTGCTGTTTGAGAGTGTGCAGACGCCGCTGGCTGTTCTCCAACTCATCTATCAGCTTCTGCTTGATGGCGATCTCACAGGTGATGTTGGCCAGGTCGGCCTGAACGTTTTCTGCACCCCAAAAAAAAGCATCGCGTTCAGGACGAGGTTTCTTCACAATCTGAGCACAGTTATGTCTGGAAAAAAGAAGGGCCCTTATTTTGATAAATTCTTCCCTCTGGATAATTGTACCTTTCTCATCCAGTTCTTCAGAGTCAGACTCCTCAGATGTCTCCTCTCCCGCCATGTCAAAGTCCTCCTCTTCTCCATCAGCATCCTCACCTTCTTCGTGGTCGCTGCCCTCCTGGTGAATTGAAAGGACAAACGCTGAGTGATATGTGACAAACAGCTTTACAGACTAATCGAACAGTTTAATCTGTCCACCTACCACCTCTGCCTCCTCGTTTCCTCTTTCCTGATCATTGTCTGGGACCTCCTCTTTGACAACACTAAAGGAGGGAAAGAGTGTTAGCTTTCTAATAAGGAAATGCAAAACTGATTCAGATTTGGATTAACATGAAGTTAAATCACAACAAATGACACATGCAAATGATTATAGGCATCAGATGTGGAATCAGTGCTGATTAATGAATGATTTCATTGTGATTGCACAAACATGATGGACACAATGGGAGAGATGAAGCGATTAAATGATCAGTAACTACCATCCACATTACAGAGTCACTTCACTGCATGAAGGGCTGCCACACACTGCAAAGATCTGTTGACCAAACACTACAGACTACAGCAAAACTAATATTTTTTACACATTTTCAACTCCAACTCCAATTTTCATTTTATTTTTAATGGTCTTGGTACTTTTATGAGATCTAATAAACACCCTGCAGTGTGCAGTGAAGAGGAAAAACAGCCAGAACAGAGTGGGTTAAGAGGACGAGGAAAGAGCTGGTTAAGTTCTCTGCTTCCCTTGCAGGAGTGTAAACCACCTGTAGGTGCAGAAAAAGTTAGTTGCTTTGGGAATTTGGAAAAAGAGGAAGATTTGGGTCGACAATCAACTAAAATAATAAGAGAAGGGAACAAATTCAATCGCCGGGGCATCCCAGCTGGTTTCGGATTGCATATTTGACCCCATTTGTGGATGGGAGCTAGCAAACCTGGCATCCTCAAGCTCACGGTGGTGATTTTCTTCGTAGTGCCTCAGTCTTCGGTGAGAAGGATGGGGATGGGGGGTGAGGATGGCAGAGGTAAAGAAAGCAGACAGGCCACGGAATTTGGGGCAAACGAGAGGCGTTTATAAGACAGCAAAGACAGAGAGAGGGCGAGAGAGAACAGCAAGAAGTAAGTGACAAAAACAGTAGCTCAAATGATAAATCTTGGTTGTGGAGATGTAGAAGACGGGAAGATTTCATATGAGAAATCCTGATAAAAAACTGTTCTTTCAGTTCTTTGTAACATGCAGATCTCAAGCAGGGCCTCACGTGTATAGACATAAAAATATACAAGATAGATACAGCTAAAGGATAAATGGTCATTGCGCTACAGCGTGCCACAGCTTGTCAGAGCAGCATCGTCATTAATCACCGTGGCCATCAACTTGTCTAAATCCAGCACGCATTCCATTAAAGAAACAACAGGGTGTAAACTGCTAATGCAGGGAATCAGGAGATAATTACCCACAACACACCAAGAGGCAACACTCTTGCTGTAGCAACAGGCACAATAACGCTCTCCAATTTCTACTTCCTGGCAAAGCTTATGCACCTCCAGGGATGGTCTTTAGCTTTACAACTATGTGACAACTCCATGTTAACATGTACCTCTTTTTCTTCTTTTTCTCCTTCTTCTTGAGTTTCTCCAGGTCTTTCTTGGCCATCTCGATGACGTCGCTGGCCTCCTTCTCTGGAGCGAGGAGGGCGGGGGAGAAGGAGGTGGGGCCACCGTACAGCGAGGAACGAGTGGAGGCCCGGGACAGATTCTTCCTGAGGTTCTCACTCACGGCCTCACTCTCCAGAAGTTTGGCTCTGAGAAACGAATTACATTACAGTGTTGTTACTGTTGCTAAACATTTGCAGCAATGCACATTTTAGATTTGAACTCTTGCTACCAGGTTTCATTTCTCTCTTTGGGAGTTTACATATGAAGTTGAATGTTAATGAGTAAAGTTATCTTGTTGTTGGAGACACATTACTATGATTTGGCTAAGAGTAAGGGTTTAAATAAAGCCATATCAAATCTGGTCTCCTTTCATACCTGAGCTCCTCGATTTCTTTGATGTAGTTCTGAATCATGTTCCCGATTTCTTCGTTACCTTCACCTACAAGCAAAGGAAGTTATAGCTTTAAAAAAATTAGAAAACAGATTAGAAAACCCATTTCAGAAACACGTTTTAGTGAACCAGCTGGGTGCTTATTTTATCTGATATACTCGCTAATAACATAGACTGTATATAAAAGATTGACATATCCTCAGGGTTTGAAAGAGAAGCTTTAAGTGCTATCTAGTGACCAGCAGGGGGCAGTTATTCAGGTTCCAAAAAGAAATCTTTAAGCCTAATTATCAATCCATCCATCCTCTGGCGCTTATCTGGGTCTGTGTAGCGGGGGGAAGCAGGCTAAGCAGAGACTCCCAGGAGCGCCCTCTTCCTGGCCACCTCCTCAAGCTTATCCCGGGGGTCACTAAGACCTTCCAAAATCCCCGGGGCCCCGGCTTCCACCCAATGGGACATGGCCAAAACACCTTACCTAGGAAACGGCTCTACTCTGAGTCCTGGCTACTTTGTAATTCACAAGTCATGACTGTATGCGATGGGTTTGTCAATCAGATCGTCTAGTTTCAGAAAACCAAGATGGTGGTGGGCAAAATGCTCTGCTCAGAATAGAAGTCAACAAACCAGTGGGTGATGTCATGGGAGGGGGAGGGGTGGCTACATCCATCTTTTACGTACAGTCAGTGGTTTATGAAGAAACAATACAGAACTGATGAAATTTTCATCATGCTTAGCATATGTGAGCTTGCTAATGTGAAACTGCAAGGGTGGACAAACCTGATAACACGCTAGCGTGTTAGCATACTGACATTAGCATTTAGCCCAAGGCACTGCTGAGAATATGAGCATAGATGTCTTGCTGTAAACCAAAAATGGCAAACCACTTTTTAATACTAAAAACCCTGTTCAACAAAGATTAGAGCTATATAAAAATAAAAATACGATACACAACAGTGTATACAGTATGCAACAAAACCAGCTGTGTCATAAGGCTGTGCAAGGTGTGTGGAGTATGAGCTAAGATCACGATGCAGATGCAAAATGTACTAACTGTAGCATGAAAGCTTTTTTCAAAATGTCCTACCTGCTTTGGTCAGAGCCTGGTTTGCCTGGTCACTGAGGATCTGAGTGAGCCGGCCTCTCTGGGCATCAATGGTCTCCTGCATGGCCTTCACTCTCACTCTCAGGTTGTTGTTCTCTGTCTGCAACATGGAGTTTTCATGGACCAAGTCGTTGATGCCCTCCATGCCATCTTCACCCACCATGCGCTTTCCCTGAGCAATTGACAAAACCATCAAATATTTTTCCACTCATGTCTTCTACATTGAGTTTCTTTTTCAAAGTATTCCCATCTCTGTCACACTCTTACAGTCTTGTACTCCATCAGCTCCATCTGCAGTCGTGCTATCTCTGTCCTCAGGGCACTGATCTGCTGGCTGGCTCTATCCTGGTTCACCATCACCTTGTTCTTGATGTTTCGGGCCCGGTTGGCATACTTTAGTGTGTTCAAGGTCTCCATGAAGTCCCTGTCTGATGGGCTGATGCAGGCAATCATCACAGTTTGACTGGGAGATGCAAAAATGAAGAATAATGATCAGTCCCTATAAATTCTTATGGCTAGTATGGATATTTACAAAGTTCTAAATGAGTTTTCTTTAAAAATGAAAAAGCATACTAAAAAGTAATGTGTTGACGCTGTTGCTGAGCTATTTAAATAACACAAAGCCATATTCAGCAGATTCCCCCTCACAAACCTGTTGCCACCTAGTGAGTCCTGTAACAACCGGGTCAGTTTGGAGTCTCTGTAAGGCACGTGAGTGGAGCGCTTACTCCTGTCTCCTAGAGCACTGATGACATTTCCCAGGGCAAGCTAAGGAAGCACACAGGAGATGAGGAGTCAGAATACAAAGCAGAAAAACATCCAGTCTTAGTTTCTTTTTCAACGGTACTCACTATAATAACGTCAATAACTAAACAGTGTAATTCATATTCTGTCCATCAGGGGTCTCTCCTGCTCCATACACTGGTGAATGCTGGTATAGTCCTTGCTTTTCATCACTGCCTTATTAAATGCAGCTCAAACTAAATGAAGTGACCAATGACAGCAGTGCAGTGTTTACTGTTTCGTATAAAGTTCTCAGCAGAGCTTCCTCACCAGTCCACAGTTGATGGAGATGCCCTCTTTCGCTCTGTCTCCTGTAGCTCCAGTTCTCTTTAATCTCTCAGAACCTGCCAGGTCCACGAAGTGGAACTTGGCTGTCAGCGTCTCAAACTCATCAATCTCGGAGTCATTAGCCAGACGGTTATCTGTTGCATTATCCTGGAAGAAAATGGAAATAAAAAAATAAATAAACAGACCTTCCAGCCAGTGCCACAGGTTTGTTTGTTTCAATTCAGATTTGCAGGCAATAATCACGTCAGCCTATAAAAACACCAGTCCCACACTCTTTAGAAGCAGAGACTTGCTGTCTTTCATAACAATACTTACATTGTTATCAGGGGAGCAGACTCGCACTTGGCACAAGTGGATGGTGAAGATGGCATGGGAGCGTGAACTCTGGACGTTCATCTGGGTGCTCGCGGTGGTGCGAGACAGAGCGCCCAGTTTCAGACACTGCATCATCTGTTAGAGGAGAGGTGGAAGAAAGGAGTAGATGACAAAAAAGGTGTGCATTCTCACATCATTATTGAGCGAAAGTCTTACCTACACAGGAAATATGAACATAGAGACTGTTCCAAACAATTGTGATCATTGTTATAAAGCGATCAGAATGACAAAAGGCTTTATTTAAGGGACTTTTGCAGGTAAAAGGTCAAATGACAACAAGTACTTACAGAGTTGAAAAAAATCAGCTTTCAAAGAGATTATTTCCTCACTTGGACATATGATAAAACACTCAGATGAAAGTGATTCTCTATTGGAAAGAATTCCTACCCACTGAATTAATACAATACTGTGCAAAATTATATTTTGCTAGGAAAATGGGGAATAGGTGCAGCGATTTATTGAAACATGGAAACATGACTGGGAATACAGTATATAAGGCAATTATATACGTACAATTCTTGAAAGTCAATATTTGGTATGAGCACCTTTATTCTTCAACACAGCCTGAACTCTCTTAGGCAGCTTGCTTGTAATTTCTTTAATTATTCTTCAGGAATAGTTCTCCAGGCTTCTTGAAGGACATTCAAAGCTCTTCTTTAGATGCTGGCTGCCTTTTGTTCTGTTCTCTGTCAAGATGATCCCACGCTGCTTCAATAATGTTGAGGTCCAGGCTCTGAGGAGGCCAATCCATGACTAATAGTGTTCCATTGTGTGTTTTTCTATCCAGGTATGCTTTTACTGTATTGGCAGTGTGTTTGGGATCATTGTCATGCTGAAAAATTAAGTTGTTGAT
>VUQS01045154.1:0-19038 GCA_015108495.1 Heterochromis multidens
TCTTGAAGGACATTCAAAGCTCTTTGGATTTTGGCTGCCTTTTGTTCAGTTCTCTGTCAAGATGATCCCACACTACTTTAATAATGTTGAGGTCCAGGCTCTGGAGAGGCCCATCCATGACTGATAGTGTTCCATTGTGTGTGTGTGTGTGTGTGTGAGACACACTGACATGCAATTTAAAGTTCACTATCATGCTGAAAAATGAAGCCAATGCCAATCAGACACTTTCCAGATGTTAATGAATGATGGATCATTATCTGATGGCACTTTTCTGCATTCATAATTCAATCAATTTTGATAAGATCCCCAACACCACTGGCTGAAATGTAGCCCCAAACCATATCAGAGCCTCCACAGATGGCTGTAGACACTCACCACTGTACCTCTCTTCTAACCTCCTCCGTATATATTAACGATGATATACTAACAAAAACTTTCAAATTTGGATTCATCACGCCATAACACCTGTTGCCACTGATTTTCAGTCCAGTTCTTGTGTAATTTGGCATACCTCAGCCTTTTCTCCTTCTTTTCCTTCCTTAAGAATGGCTTCTTGACAGCCACCCTTCCACTGAGACCATTTCTGATGAGGCTTCAGCAAACAGTAGATGGATCAACTGATGGACCGCATGCATCTCTCAGATCCTGTGTCAGCTCTTTGCTGGATGTTTTCCCATTTCTTAAGGACATGACTTTCAGATACTGTTCATCTGCTGTAGATAGATTTTTTAGGCCTTCCACTTCTTCTTTTGTCCTCCCCTTGTCCAGTTACCTCATTTTTTAAGGACACACTGCACAGCATGCCAAGATACACCAAGTTTCAGCCAGTGCCTCTTTTGGAATTGCCTTGTTGGTGCAAAAATACTATTTTATGGCTGTTTTCATAGATTCAACTAAAGCAACTGGAGCAAATAATGTGTTTTTTCCACAGGCTACTAGTAAAAAAGTGACTAAAGACACAATTTAAAATTCTTTGCTAAGTTGTCTGTTATGTGTAGATAAAACACTGGTTCATCCATTTGGTTAGGTGTCTTTTGTATGCTTGAATGATTCATAAGTCAGTTTTCAGTGATTCAACAAACAAAGATAACGTTCCTCTGAAAATGGTCAGGTCCAAGGACTGGACTAAAAATGAGTGAAAAAGCAGCCAATGCCCAGAGAAAAACTTTGCAAGACCTTTACAAAGAGTAGAGAGCTATTGCCCAAGACCGTCTGACTCATTGGAAGCGAAATATAAGAAATGAGGAGTGACTCAAGACTTGTAGTGTATATCAAAACTTATCTGGTACAGCAAATCAGGTGATGAATTGAACAAGAGGTTGGCAGTCCCATGGCAGAGTGGAACAAGGAAAAAGAGAGAAGCAGTGGAAGGAAAAGATAAAAGAGAGAACTCATATTTATCATTATTCACTATGTGTGTCCAGGCATCTGGCTGACAACAGAAGAACCTATAAGTCAATGTGTGACCCTGTCACACCATTACAGCTAAATCAATGCCACAAGAGAATAAGCTGCTGCTGACTCTCATAAGGTGGACGAGGACTTCTTGTCTACACAGACCAACAGAATTGACTCAGGAGGGAGTTGGAGAGATAAGCTATGTCCCTGTTAACAATCACTTTCAATACTGTGGGTGGTCTGATGGAAAAACTGACAGACTGGGACCTGCTGTTGCAGGTTTTCACATGTTAGGTGTAAATTTCAGTCAACAGCTTCTATGCTTGATAATCCTAGGATAGAAAAATCAGTATCAGCCCCCAGATAGTCAACTTCCACTTTCATTTCAGCATCCACATTAAGCCTCAACAGAGGCAAAAAAGCAGTCTCTTAAATTAATATTGACATATCTATATGGTATGTATCTGAGGGCTTAAAACAGTAAGCCAGTGAAAGTGTTAATTATTGTATTAATCTACTAACCACATTATCATCATTAAATATTTAAAATGAACTCACTTTTAAAAACCTCTTGGTGTGAGCTGTTCACAGTAGATTGATTAATCTAGGAATTATTTAAGCATAGAAACACAGCAATATCATAACAAAACACACACACACACACACACACACTACATCTGAGAAATGAGAGGAGTTTGACTCTGCTTTCAACAAAATTTTAGTGCAATTGGTTATTGCTATTTGGAGTCACCACTCATGGCCAAGGTTGAGATTTACTGTTATATATTGGGGTGTGCCAAGGGTCCTGGCCATGTTTGAGAGAGCCAGGTTGATTGTTGCCAGAGGGAATATGTCTGACATCTAATCTAAAGTTCATTAAACAGCAATCCCTAGAAACATGCTGCACTTGCACATTGATATGCCCTTACACACACACATCCACAGTCACACACACACAAACAGAACCTACACTGCACCAGCATGCACAGAGACATACATTTGCTATGTGTGGTTGCCCTCATTGGCCTGCAGTCCTTGGAGGTAGTTAAAGGAAGAGAGGGAAACCCCTCTTCTCTCACACCTCACCACAGCTCAGAGGGACAAACATCTTATCTCACTACTGCAGAGAGACAGAGAATTAGGAGGGAGAAAGATGGATGGGAGCGGGTAATGTGGGCAGGGTTTTGCAGGCGAAGGACATACGGGACTGAGGGTGTGTGGGCAAGAGAGAATACCAGCAAGAGACAAAGAGAGTGAGAATATTCAATCAGTCTCATTTCCCCAAGCTTTATGCGCCAAAAAATAAATGAATAAAATAAAATAAAATAAATTTAAAAAACTGGCACCACTGATTGGAAATGTGTTGTACAAAAAGAACATAGGCATCAGCTGGACTAAATTCACATTTTTTACACAAGACATCTCACAGGAGCCTAGAATCTTCTCCTTCATACATGCGCTAATTTGAAAACACTCTCTACCAACCACATATGTGTGCGCTGATGTAGTGTTATCGGTGCTAAAGAATATTCCCCCTTATTTAAATGCACATTTGGGTGAGAAGGAAAGTGAATTGATTTTATTCATCGTGAGCCACGGCATGAGCATGCCCGATGCTATGAAGTCATTCCAAAACGGTTTCCTAGCAACTGTTGTTAAGGGCAACCAGCGTTCTCTGCAGACAGCACGCCAAGCCTTGCAGAGAGACAGAGAGAAATAGAGAGAGTGACAGCATGGTGGAGAGTTGACTGTGGTTAAATTGCTGTTTGTGTGTCTTCATGCGGTTAACAGTTACACAGTCTTTGCCTACACAGACTCATCATCATTTATGTGTCATCATTACTCATAATGGTTCATGACAAGCTTTTTCTTAGCTTTTTCTTATTCAGGGTGTTCTTATCAAGTGTGTAGCTTTGCATTTGTTGCATAATGATTCCTTTTGCAGGCAAAGACATCCACAGAAATGTGACCTATTTCTATATTTCTGACGCACACTGTACACTCACACATGCCCAAAGCATGGCCAGACACTCACTATTGCAGGTACCAGTAATGATGCATCACCCACCTGCAATCAAACACTGCCCTCTACTGAAGAAATTTAATAAGACATGCAGGCAGTACCTTTATACATATAAAAGGTGACCCCAACACCACTGGGTGAAATGTAGCCAAAAAGCAAGGACAAAGCCTCCACAGATGCCTGTAGACACTCACTATTGTACCTCTCTCCTGACCTCCTCTGTACATACTGACAATAACTGGAACCAAAACTTTCAAATATGGTTTCATCACTCTATCAGACCTGTTGCCACTGATTTTCAGTCCAGTTCTTGTGTAATTGACATGCCACAGCCTTTTCTCCTTGTTTCCTTCCTTAAGAATGGCTTTTTGACAGCCACCCTTTCACTGAGACCATTTCTGATGAGAAAATGGATGGATCAGTAGATGGCTCAACTGAAGGGCCAGATGCATCTCTCAAGTCCTATGTTGGATTTTTTTTCTTATTTCTTAAGGACACGAGTTTCAGATACTGACATACCTCAGCTGAGGTATGCCAAGTTTTCAGATAATAGCTCTTTGAGAATCACCTTGCTGGTGCAAAAGTACCATTTTACAACTGGGTTATCTTTGGTATTTTTTGTAGATTCAACTAAAGCAACTAAAGCAACTGGAACAAATGGTGTAATTTTGCAACAGACTACTAGTGACAAAGTGCTTAATGATACAATTTAATTTATAATATTACAAGCCTTACTGTGAAAGATTCCTGTACTGTACATGTTAATGTATCTGCAGACTTGAATGGAAATATACGGTGCCTGTCTACATTTAACGCACAATGTTTGGAGTGGCTTTCTGACAAATCTGACAAATTGTAAGATAAATGTTTAAGAATTCAGATAGTACAGTTACACATACACTACGACTAATACACTGTCTTACAATCTTAAACAGTCTTCAACAGTCCATATGTAAATCCTTCCTCGTCTGCTTCTGCTAAGATGACCCTGTGTGTCTGAAACTTGACACCTGATTGCTCAAGTAAAGGTGATTGCTAGCAAACCATGTATTTTACATGCAAATGTGTGTGAGAAAAGTGCAATGAGCAAATATACTGAATGTGATTAAAATTATACTAAGATGTATTGAATTTCTAAAGCTACACTAACATAGGATACTAGCTTGTGTGTCTGCTGGGTAATATATTATACATTACTGAGGGAATTAGACTGGCCAAAGTCTTGTAAATCAGAAAATCAGCAGTATTGATATCAGTCTTCGATCAGCGGGGTTGGATCAGATTACTCTGAAGTGTAGTTGGGTATTGAATACAAATTACATGGAAATTGTTGTAATAAGTAATCAGCTGAATTACAAAAAAACCCCAAACATGTAATGTAATCTGATAACTTCTGGATTTTTTCTGGATAACTTCAGCAATTTTTTTTCTTTTTCCAGGGTGGATTGAGTGCACTGCATACATTTTTAATGATTTTAAAAGACAAAAATTGATGCACAAGGCTGAATTTATTTAGGATATTTTCTCTAATCCACACAGGGTCAAAAGTATACATACAAGCTCAGATATATACATACATTAAATTAATTAAAATCTTTTAATAAGTGGTGCTGAAGGTTCTACAATGTCTTTTAACATGACAAGGTCAAGACCTATTAACTTCTTGTTAGTGATCATGATTGACTACAACAGGTAATTTCTCTTTACCAGCATAAAAAGGATTTGTTTGACAGCACTCATTGGATTGACCAATACTGAGAAGAATGGGAAAGTCCAAGGAACGTGGTGAAGATCTAAGAAGGAGAATTGTAGATTATTGTAGATTTACACAAGTTGGGAAGGTCTGTTGGAACCATTTCTAAACAACTGCAGATTCCAAGATCATCAGTTCAAACAATTTCACTTAAGTACAATTTATTCGGATGTTTCACCACTTTGCCAAGGTCTGGAAGAAGACCCAAACTGTGACCCTCAGATGAGAGGAAATTGGTTAGGATGTTCAGGAACAACCCAGGAACACTTCACACTTTTAAGCCTAAATTAAATCTGCAGCTGCCCACATGAACAAGCCAAATGCCTTCTGGAGAAAAGTTTTATGGTCAGACGAGACAAAGATTGAGCTATTTGGCCACAATGACAAGAGGCATGTTTGGGGGAGTAGAGGTGAGACTTTCAGTCAG
The DNA here is from genome assembly GCA_015108495.1 of Heterochromis multidens. NCBI lineage: Eukaryota > Metazoa > Chordata > Actinopteri > Cichliformes > Cichlidae > Heterochromis > Heterochromis multidens. Next base: position 5,602 of record VUQS01045154.1, read on the forward strand.
GCTTTATTGTGTCTGTATCTCCCTCTAGAGGCAGAAAAATGAAGAGTTTATAGCATGTGCTCTCTTTCTCTTGCTCTGTTCTGCTAATTCATCATTTTCATGTTACCTCTGTCCCATGGAGAATTAGCTGTAAAATACATCCAGGTCCATAAGTATTTGGACAATGAGACAATCGTAGTTTTGCTTGTTTAAACCACCACAGTGTAACTTAAATCAAGATGTGACTGAAGTGCAGACTTCCAGCTTTAATTCAAAGGGTTTAATAAAAGTATTGTTTTAACTGTTTAGGAATTACAGCCACACACACACACACACACACACACACACACACAAGGACACATACACTTTTTATAATATATTACCATATTATTATGCAAATAAATAAACAATAAACAATTTGTCATTAAGAATGATTTAAGGACTACTTGCAAGACAAGACAAAAACGATAACTGAACATCACACCTAAATCATGGGATTTGTAAGGGTCATAGGGCTTCCATCAAAGATTTTATCACTTATGAAACTCCTTAATGCTGCCTTGACTAATTTTGTTGCTGCAAGGGTGTTTGCTCTTCTGGTAATATTTCTCAACACCTAGTTGTGCAATTTTCATAATTCTTTACACAGGAAGTTGACACACAAAAGTTGCAATTTCTGCTTTTCTATAGCTTTTCTGTTTTTTCTCTTAATTGAACTACATGTCCTATTGATTAACATTTGCTATTCACAGAAAACCCACAAAGCAAACCTGGTGGCAGTCATTATTTCTACAAAATGTAATAAAAGCACGGTGGGAAGAATTGACGTCATTTCGAGTTTCAGCTTCCCACTTTCAAGGGTACATTGATTTCAGCCTAATGAACGTTGCTGAAACACATCACTATGCACACCTCATTCAAATATCCACTCAAATGAGACCAGTCATTGTTACTGCTACCTTATATGGATATCCTGTTTGTTACCCTGCTATATTGGATGTATGCTTATTTGATAAAACCCATATGTTATTACACTGCTGCAGCCATAAAATTTAGGTGCATTTTGTCCCTAATATTCTATTTGTCATATTTTCTATGTCATGCCTGATCCTATAAGAAATATTTCAGCTTTTTTTTTTCTTAGAACTGAAACTTCGTGGAAAGGGCTGTAATTAATATAGGCCTTGACACAAAACATGTACATGATCCTCAAACTAATATAGTTTTTGAGAAAAGACAACTTTACCACATAAATTTGTTGTACATCGTGAATGCCTTTACTGAACATTAATCTGAGAGAAATAAAGATCTTTTCAAAAAGTGCTCGATAAGATAGATGTTGCTAAGACAACCAAGGTCATACTTCTGTGGAAGTGAGAGACGAAACAAAAAGACATGGCAAAGTCAGTCTCATGGGCTGAGCTGATTCAGTTACATGTCCTTTTTAGTGGCTCTTACTATCATGGCATATTTCAAGAGACAAATACTCAGGACAAATACCTCACATTAACTCACATTTCTCAGAAAGTCTCTTATTTTCTGTTGAAAACAGGATGTTGGTGATTTTCTAGGGTGCTCCTGGTTTCACTGTCCATATACCTGCTTTGTTTCTGTAAAGCAAAATCGAAGAAGTTGGCAAGGAAGACTGCAACTGCCATTTGCCAATTTGAGTGAGCCAGCAGGAAAACATTATTATACTAGGAGACAAACATCTCCACAGCTACTGTGATTTCATCAGGAGCGACATGAACTTTGGCATAAACACACAAAATACTACTTATAGTCTTCTTAAAGCATGTGCTTTGAATGTGTGTGATTATATAGGATATCAGTTTGCTTTTTTTTGGATAATGTAAGTCACAGTTAAATTCAACATTAAAAAGCAAACAGATAGTTCCGATCCTCGATGATGACTGGCTGTTCAAATCTGTTTTAAAATCATTATTGCACCAAATTGTTTGAAAATGTCAAATTTTGTTATGAATGTTGATGCCTTTTAGGTGGGCTAAGTGGGTCAAGAGGTGGTTAAGAGATGGACAGAGGAGAAAGGTAAAAAAAAACAAAAATGTACTCTGAAATTAAAAGAGAAAAGTTTAAGAGCCAGAAAGCTCAAGAAATAAAGGAAATAAAGGTGGGTCTGTTAAAGAGACTGTGGTGCATTAACTGTTTCCTTGTTTGCAAAGACAACCAGTTTTCATTCCCAGGGCATCAAATACTGCCATTTTGTCAAAGGTGTCTCACAGGTACGTACAAAGTGTTGTTTTACATTGTGTCCTATGTATGGACGCTTTCATTTTACACAATGCAGTATTAATGTGGTGCAGGGGCATTTTAAACTTTTAAAAATCTTTTCCTAAATGTAACCAAGATGTTTTTGGTGTCTAAACAGAACCAGTGAGAAACATTCGAAAGCAAAAAGATACAAGTAAGTGAAGAGGTAGCAAAACACAGTTCCAAACAGAACACAATCCACAGTCTCCTGGATGACAAACCTGTGACTTACTCCACTGTCACATCTTAATCCTTAATCCTGCTGACTTTATCTCTATAAAAGGTGGATCATTATCTCTGTTTCCAATATTGCCAGGGCTGATGCGTCACGGCAGCAGCAGACAGAAGAGCAGTATTTGACAACTGTGGATGAGATAAACCTGGCTGCTGAGCACTAAAATGGAACAAATTAAGCTTTCTGTTATTACTGGATCTGTGTTTTGTTTGCTGACAAATGCAGTTGAAAGATTGCATTGGTTGACGATTTTTTTTTGTATAAATAAATATACTGAGACAGTGGTTAACTGTGATTTTTAGAGCAATTATGGCAATCTGATCTGTGTCCTGCCCAGCAACTATCATTGTTCTATAGTAACTAAACCCTGACTTCTTCAGCGTTATTACTTTATTAAAGTAGGCCATTTAATTGACTTTCCATAGTAGTGACGTTTACAGGTTGACCCAGATGAAGACAGTATATCTATCAAAATACTATTTTGCACAAATGGGTCTTAAAATGTAAAGGCTATTGATTTTTGTATCTTTTGGAGGAGTAAAAAGGAATCCGCAACATATTCTCTGCATTTACCTTGCATAACCTTGCACGTACAAGGTAGGCACGAAGAGAAAATGTGGCAGGTAAGTCCCTTTGCACATGTATGACAAAGTGACTCTCCTTTCACATTTTCTCTTCGTGCCTACCTTGCAAGTGCTGCTAACAGGACAGCTCTTCATTATGACAAGGACCTGTTCTCTGTTAACTCACTCCATATGGAAGACAATCAGCCCCTCTGGGACCTGTGTCAACCAGAGTGTGAAATGTCAGACGCTTGCACGCTGTAGCACACACACACACACAAATATACACACCCATAACCCACTGCAGTCACATTCACAGCAGCAGACACACACACAAAGGGAGATAAAGTGAACTTGGAAGCAAATAAAGATTGGTCTTTCTACTCAGACATCTGCTCGGTCCCAGAGACAGATGGTGAGCCAATCAGACTGCCTGGTGCCTCTGCTACTCCCCGCCTCTTGTGCCATCCTGCTGCCCCTCCCCTAAACCTGCATCCTGGGTCAGATGACAGGTGGCATCTTGTGAATGTGACACTGCCATTGCCCTGGAAAATTATTTATGTATTCACTTTATTAAAACTGGCATGCAAATAAGCATAAAAACTAAAAATTGAATCCAGCTCAGTGCACTTTACCTTCTTCTCGGCCTTCACTCTCTCCTGTGTTGATAAATGCAGTGCAGTGCACCACCCATACCCAAAAGCTTATGTGTCCTGAACACTGAGCTTATTGTGTTTTGATGCCCCAATACAAACAGAAAACTCTCATTTATCTACCCTGATTTTTTTCCACAGCAGCTTGACCTTCTAAAGGGGGGTGGCCATCAGATGAATGTCTTATGTGGACTTTGCTGAAGGCAATATCCTGCAAGACAACCCCCACCAAAAAAAGGGAATGTCTTAAAGCTGATGCAGGATCTAAACATTTTGTTTGTTCTTAAAATATTTATTTAAGAGACTGCATGTCATGTTATGAGTGAGTATATGAGTATATAAATGTAGGGGTGTTTAGGTGAGAATAAAAAAACACTCTACTCATATGTTAATGCAAATACACATCTCAGCCCATATTCACTGTATGCACTAACTCATACACTGCAGCAACCCATAATTAGAAAGACTGGATAATTTCATTGCACGAAAATGCACCTGAAGAGGTAGCCAGAGCTGAGAGGAAGAGCTTTAACAAGCATCAGGGTGAAGGCAGGGAGCCACAGCACAGAGAAGGATTGGCAGACTGTGATGAGCATCTGCCGGGGTGCGCATGCTGGTGCTCATTAATGGCAGTTTCCTTAACCCCTTACTCACATCACCTACACCAGCTAAGCTCAGTTGATAACCTGGCAGCCATTAGGCTCACAAGAAATGCTGTCACACATCACTGAGAGGCTGCAGCATACATTAAGATGCCGGAGGGGCTGCAGTGCAAACACCGCGCTGACACTGCAAACACCTCACACAGTCACACCTGAGACCTTCCCCTGGCTAGACATAAGGACCACCACTAAGCCAAATGAAGTCAGTTCATCTCTGCAGCTCATCAATAGTCCTTAAAGAGGCTGCAGCATAAACAGCTCAGAAGATTTAATTACATGCTTTAGTCACTGGCACACAAACACCAACCTTTATACATTTATGCATGTTCTAAGATTTGAACCGTTTCTCTTGTTTGGTTCCCCTGCCTTCCCCTTTTCTCACTCTAAAATAATTACATTTTTAGCTAGCAAGTAAAACAAAATAAACAAACTAAAAAAAGGAAAAAAAAAACATCTTAAAATGAATTTATTCCACGAAGATCACAGCCAAATCCACTCTGAAGAGGATATTTTTGATTTGATTTTTCCTTTGATCTTACTCAACCAAAATTGTGATTAGTACAGCAGAAATTCAAAGCTCCATTCAATACTAGTTGGTTTTATTGCACATTTGGCTACTGTATAATTTAATCTGACCTTTTTAGCAGCTGTTTCTGACAGACACACATCAAACAAATTATCCTGCTTAACCAGCAGCAAAAGGCAAGTTAGCTGGTAGCTGATGTTAGCTACTAATGTAAGTAAGGCAGTTAGCTAAAGGCAACAAATAAATAAATAAATAAATACCTTCATTAGAGGAGAAGAAACCTAAGTTAACTCAGAATGTGAAAATTGGACTTCCACTGCTTAAAATATGCTCAGTGTTTACTACTTAATATAGGGCTCTGGGAGTCTATGGATCAATTAAGGGCCAAAAATTGAGAGTCAAAACTTTGTGCTTACTGTGTACCTCTGTACATATGTCAGTTTAAGACTAATACATATACACACTTTAATTCAGGTCATTTTACTTGTGAATTTGTGAGAAAAAAATAGTGGATTCAACTTTATCATCCTGGAAGTTAAATCTGTTACAAAATGTCAAATTTATTCCAGTTTAGGATGATTTGCTGTAAAGAAAATGAACATGCACTAAGACTCACTGCACTGAATTTGAAGAAAATAACAGTAATTTGTCATATAGAATTTGAGAAAAGAGATCCAAAATATAGACTTGGTTGATAGTATTACTTTATGTTAATAAAAGAGCATACTTATAGGCCAACTCTGCAGTGCTACCGCGCTCAAATTTTGGTTATTTACGGTCGAAATAGCTTTTAAGACAGCCAACAACCTGAATCCATTGTTTGCACTTTCAAAAGATGCCATGCTCTTCATATTCACATTCTTTCATGTATACAAATACAGTAAAAAGTAACACCAGTAGCACAAAGAGGTTTGAAAAAAGATTTTTGGTCCACTCTAAAGTAAGTGTTTCTTGCAGTGTTTCCTGCAGCAACTCCAGAGCTTTAGTTAGCTGACATCAGCAGTACTGGTTCCTAATATCACTCAAGCATGACTGTTCTGCAGCCAGACTGCGGATGTAAAAGGATACATTTTTATATTATTACAGAGAAACTAGCACTAAACAAATAAGCAAAAATAAAGTGGTGCAGGAAAAGTAGGCAAGAGTAGCCTACAGCATGCAGACAGAAATATAAAGTGGAAGATAGTGAGGCATCAATAAAAAAGAATAGCAGTAATGGGATGCCATCTGTGCCTCTGCTTCTTGTTCATACTAATCACCCATAAGAGGTTGAAATCTGTGCAGGTTATAAATTTGTTCATCGGGAGATTACTTTCTGTTTTGGCAGCATTATGATGCTATGTGTGTTTGTGCTGTTTATGGTTATGTGTGTTTGTAAACATGCACCTTTGTGTGGATTGTAGGTAGTTTTAAAATTATATTGAGCTTATTTTGTTATTAAATGGTTACAAAATGTATATAACTGTAGAATTGTACTTCATTAACTAATGTGTATTTCCCAACCAGGTGTACCAGAAGTACAAGCAGTTTTTTCGACATTTTGGCCACATACAGACACACACATATACACACCAAATGTTGTGCCCCTCTGCCTTTGTTGCAGGGCAGTAATCAATTACCTCAGTATGATGTCATTCTGCTAACCCTCCCCCATGCTGTTCAGCCCTTCTCCATTTGTACACTGCCTCTTCCATGGTCTGCGTCAAAAACGGAAAGTGCGACCTAATAATCCCATGCTTTGAAAAAAATTTCCAAAAACGCAGTGACTTTGTAGGGATAAATACATGTATTGAATGCACACTGCAGTTAAACCACATGTATACACACCCACTTGATACATCACATCATCGAGCAGTGATTTGATTATTGCTGAATGAATCCCCTGGCTTGATCACACAAAGTCATCTGGCCTCCATCCTCAGTGACAGGATAATTGAATGAAGGACAGTAATGAAGAGACATGGGCACCAACATGAAGGGCAACATGAGGTCTGTGTTTTGGAGTTTCTCTTTCTGTGTAGTCATAGGCCCTTTGTTAAACGCTTACCTGAGAATAAATAACAGCTCCACTGGGAGGTTATCAACATGACTTCACATAGGACAAAGTGCACAAAACAAATTTGCAGCTTTATTGACGTGTTCTGCTTCATGCAAGAATCAGAAGATCTCTAACATGTATATGCAGCTGTGAAAAGTGAAAAAAGTGAGCTGCTGTTCCTTCACTGTATGCAGAGCAGACTCCTCCAGCATTAGGAAGATAATCCACTTAGGTTGTCTGTGTGTCAAGATACCAGTTTACCCTGGTTTCTTGCTGCTGGGTTTTGTGAGGTCCAGCATAACAGATAGCAAAATGCATATCGATCAGCTGCGCCTGCGTATGGAAAAAGACAACCACTCTTTAGGGAGAGCTCTAAAATTAAAATGAGTGAATCAGAGCAGAACACTGGGGCAAACTGTGCTCCCATTTTTGTCAGCCTCATTTTCTTCTTGAAATAAAATTCCATGTGACACTTTATCACATGGAATTTATGATAAATCCGGGATTAGCTGCATCAAAAACCTAAACCTTGTGACTGGAGCTTATGATGAGGTTGGATTTAGTCTTTAATTATTGCTCTTATTTATCTTCTATACTCATTAAAAGGCAACTCTATATTTGTTTGATTTTGTTTTGGATTTAATTCTGTACCTCTCAATCGTGGAGTGAGCTGGAAGGGGGTTTTCTCTGAGCGAGAGAGCCAGAGCAGAGCTAATCAGCTCAGTGATGAGTGTCATGGCAAACTACTAGTGCTTGTGCCAATTCTGATTTAAAGTACAAAAAGAACCGTGCAGCTGTGGATACACACATTAGTGGGAAGTGTAATAAGAAGAACATGCCTTATCTCACAAGTGTGAGATTAAAATAGTAACTAGCTTTGTGAATCAGTACTTCCCGTTTAGGTTAAGAATAAAACTCAGAGATGAATCCCTGTTGATGCCTTAGGATACAATGTAGTTTGCGACCTGTTCCAGTATCAGATAACAGCACTTCTCTGTGTATCTTAGCTGGAGTCAGTCATGCCATTGATTTTTTTTTCATTCTTCTCTAAAACCAAAGCTCATTAGAAAGAAGTCCTGTCTATCCTATACTCACATAGATGCTTCTAGTGAGAAATACTTCAGAGTTTAGTTATATATATATATATATTTAAATCCAACAAAGAAGATGAAGTGCTGGACACTCATTAATCAGTTTCTCCTCCCAGTCATAATATTTTATTGATTCAGTTCAATCAATCTATTGGATCTGTCTGACTTTGCTGTTTCTGATGTGTTCTGATGATTTCTGACTTGTTTGTTGTGCTGTCTATGCAATTAATTACAGCAGCGCCTGCAATTACTGCAGCAGATAATCACCTAACCACCTGAAATATTAATACACACAGAGGCAGGAAGCATGATCAATATTAATCTCTTGGCTCACACCACACAAACACATGCAGACACACACATAGCTGCTAAACTCCCATTAATAAATAAGATGGGTTCACAGCATGAATGCAAATGTCATAGATTTTGTGAACTGAGCTCTGAAATGAGATATGTCAGTCTCGTTGAACGTGAACTTAGAGGAAATTTCAAAGACAGGATTTATAACATGTTATTCGATAGGTTTGGTCAGCTTCACAGTCATCAACAAATATTTTCCAAAAAACTCCAAAAGACCAAGTGGTGTCCATATTGAGGTGTGCTTTTTTGCGAGCTTGTGAGGAGTGGGTCTAAAAAGTGAGAAGATTATAGATGCAGGACATCAAGCAGAAATCGAAGAGAGTCTGTTAAACTGTGATGACTGTGATGTTTTTGCGCCTGTCAACTATGACAGCAGGAACACCCTCGATGCTAATGCAAACACATGCAGTAAAATAGTGTAAAATGGAGTCAAGGGACACAAATACACAAATTCTCTGCCATAGATATGAGATGATGCTCAGAAGATGACCCCATTTATGTCCACAAGGCCAAAAATCCCATCAGGAGCGTATTTTGATGGAAACAATCTTCATGGTGATATTTGTTGCACTGCATCACCTTTTTTGATGATAAAAGCTTACTTTTACTTTCCCCTTGTCTATTTATTTCATCTTATGTTCAAATCCTCATGCTTTGCACCTTCCCTCCTTTGCCCTGTCCATCATCTTTTGCAATTTCCTCGTGCCCTAATCCTTTTTACGACCACCTCTCCCTCAAGTGGACTGCATGGCCTATCGCCATAGTAACAGACAGCCATGACAGGTGGAGATAGCAGGTAGTGCGGCGATGCATGACTCCCCCTGGGACTGCAGAATGCCAACACTATAGAATGAAAATGAGCAGAACACACTCTCTTATAGGAAGTCACCCTGCATACAGGCTTTATGTTCACTCACTGGAGGTTATCATAGGATGGACACAGCAAAGCCACACTGTCATTGTTACACAGTTAGGCTGGACAGAGGAGCAAATGGAGTTCAGTGGATTTTAGCATGTTGTGTATTTCTATTACATCACCCTCTATGGCCAGATCTGAACCATGGTGAACTGAGCCAATCTGTTTCATGCCAGTAAATGACTGGGTTCAACACTAACAAGATCCTACAAATCCCATGGGTTGCAGCAAAACTGTTCTCTCTATAATATGAGATTGATTTGATTCAGTCCTGTATATGGGCAATGATCACATGCTGACCTTGCACAAAACAGAAAACACATCAGTTTAACTTATCTGCTTGCACTGCAGGCACAAACACAGGTCATTTTGCTCACACACTTAATCATAGTACATATATGTATTAAATTACATTGTCTCCAACATACACAGACACATGATCAGCACCGCACCCTCACATCTGCAGTCTATGAGGCATTTCTCCCACACTTGACCAGTGCAGTAGTGGAACACGTGGAGGACAAAAGCGAGAGTTGGACTTGGATGTTAAATATGCACATTTCTTTAGTGAGCTATGGCTCTCACTAGAAAGTTATCATAGGATTTCAGGACTGTAGATGGTAGTAAAGGGGAGGAGCAAACAAGCAACATCCTTTTTAATGAGATGGCAGTGGCAACATGGGCTCATGCCATGAGGAGAATGATGAGAGAAACCATGTCAGAGAAAGAAAAAGAAAACAACAAAGAAAAAGAGTAGACAGTGGTGTTAGTTCCCTACTCCTCTAAGACTCACCATAAGCAAACACACGGCTGATTCAGGGATGAGTTGGACAGCCATATTAGGATCCTCCTATAGATTCGTGTGCAAAGGGAATGCCGCCAATTTCCTAGAGGGGCCGTCTTCGTTGTCCTCTTAATCTGAGTCTTCACTCACAAAGTAAGCTCACACTGTCCAAATGAAGACCTGAAGACCTTTGATTGGTTCCCTCACTTTGTGTCCTAACAACCACCCCCCACCCCCCCTGTGCTGCAGACAGTCTCTTAGCTTCAACTGTAATTCTACAGTCTCTGGAGAGCCTGTGACTCCCCAGTCTCTCTCTGACTCTTCAGACTGTGCGGTCCTCCTTCTTCCAGTTCTTTGATCTGAGAGCAGAGTAGACTCCCCCCGAACTCCTCCTTTCACATTTAAAACACTCCCAGTGAATCCCACACCCACCTCCCCCCAAACCTCTGTTACTTGGATGCCTCTTGCTAAATACTACTCTCCCTCTGTTGCTGCCCTCTGCCTACCTTTTTCAGTCTACTATCTATCAACACAAAGCACATCCAGGCATGCACGTGGGGCTTCAGTGCAGGTGCTTTCTCCCGAGGCTGTCCTGTCGCTGCTCCAGAGGATATAACCTGCTGGCATCAGTGATGCTCCCCAGTCTATAGCACTCTTCCACTGTGGTGGAAAAAAAAGACGTTCACCTCAACTCTCGGTTCCAGCGCAGAGAGCTCCCCTTTAATTCCCAGCCTCATATATCATCAGCATGAGACAAGGGCAAAGAGGAATGCAAATGAAGGAGAATATTACAGACAGTCTCTACAAGGGTAGAGGATGAAGGAAAAGGCAGATAAGAGGAGAGATGTAGCGTAGAGAGCAGCCCCTGGTGAGAGAGGTCCACACTGAAATGAGTGTAAATGAAGGTGGGTGGGGAAGAGGGAGGGGAGAGAGGAATGGAAATGCAGAGAGCAAGAACAGACCGCGCCTATCGATGCCGGCTAAAACACCAAGGCAGCATGGGATGTGAGTGAATACTCCTCAGCTCTCTTAAAAAAGGGGGTATACATGAGTGATTATTCACATGTAGATATAGACCCATAGTGTCATGTTCACAAGCACCAATGCTCCAGACATAGAACAATGATTTTGCTTTGTTCCTTTACAGGATTGTGTTTGACATTGAAAAAATACTTAATATGGCTTTTGTTTTGTGCATGAGAGAGGCTGCATAAGAGAGACAGAAAGAGAAAGAGAGCTTATTAGAAGAAGCCCAGAAACCATGTAATCATACAGCTGATGAGTTCTATAGTTGGAGTAAGAGCAGACTTTGGAGCTCAGCATCAAATATTACAATTGTCTCCATTGCGAGTTGATTGTTTCCCCGAGTGTTTGTTTTGTGAATGGATACACCTATACTTAATGTTAATTGCTAATTAATTAATTGTTAATTAATATAGACAGCATTATGACCAAATTTCTGAACAAAGAACATATTTGTAACAATGGTAATCCTAAATCTTTATTAATAGTTAATTTTATTATAATTGTACTTAGTACCATTTTATTATTAAAACTTCTCAAAAGGACCTGCATTTTATCAACTTGTTTAAACATATTGCATGTTTTTTTCCCTGCTTGTCAGCTAAATTCCAAATTTATATTAATACTTGTTTTCACAGATTCAACTAAAAAAATGTGAACAAATTATGTTTTGTGTGTGTGTGTGTGTTTGTCTGTGTGTGTGTGTGTGAGACAGGCTGCTAGTAACATCATGCCTTTGTTATGCTTGAATGATTCATAGATCAGTATTAAGTGGTTTAACAACAAAACAAAACAATCAAAAAAATCCTTTGACAATAGTTAGGTAGAAGGACTGGATTGTACAGTGCCTTGAAAAAGTATTCATACCCCTTGAACTTTTACACATTTTGACACCTTACAACCACAAACTTAAATGTGTTTTTATTGAGATTTTCTGTGATAGACCAACACAAAGTAGCACATAATTGTGAAGTGGTATGAAAGTGATACATGGTTTTCAAAATTTTAAGCAAATAAAAATCTGAAAAGTGTGGTGTGCATTTGTATTCAGCCCCCTGTACTCTGATACCCCTAAATAAAATCCAGTGCAATCAACTGTCTTCAGAAGTCACCTAATTAGATAATAGAGTTCACCTGTGTGTAATTTAGTCTCATTATAAATATACCTGTTCTGTGAAGGCCTCAGTGGTTTGTTAGAGAACATTATTGAACAAACAGCATCATGAAGACCAAGGAACTCACCAGACAGGTCAGGGATAAAGTTGTAGATAAGTTTAAAGCAGGCTTAGGTTATAAAAAATATCCCAAGCTTTGAACATCTCAAGGAGCACTGTTCAATCCATCATCCAAAAATGGAAAAAGTATGCTACAACTGCAAACCTACCAAGACATGGCCAGCCACCTAAACTGACAGACCGAGCAAGGAGAGCACTGGTCAGAGAAGCTTCCAAGAGGCCCATGGTCACTCTGGAGGAGCTGCAGAAATCCACAGCTCAGGTGGGAGAATCTGTCCACAGGACAACTGTAAGTCGTGTACTCCACAAATCTGGCCTATATGGAAGAGTGGCAAGAAGAAAGCCGTTGTTGACAGAAAGACATAAAAAGTCCCGTTTGCAGTTTGCCAGGAGCCATGTAGGGGACACAGCAAACATGTGGAAGAAGGTGCTCTGGTCAGACGAGACCAAAGTTGAACTTTTGGGCCTAAATGCAAAGCGCTACGTGTGGCGGAAAAGTAACACTGCTCATCACCCTGAACACACCATCCCCACTGTGAAACATGGTGGTGGCAGCATCATGCTGTGGGGATGCTTTTCTTCAGCAGGGACAGGGAAGCTGGTCAGAGTTGATGGGAAGATGGATGGAGCTAAATACAGGGCAATCCTGGAAGAAAACCTGTTGGAGGCTGCAAAGGACTTGAGACTGGGAAGGAGATTCACCTTCCAGCAAGACAATGACCCTAAACATACAGCGAGAGCTACAATGGAATGGTTTAGATCAAAGAATATTCATGTGTTAGAATGGCCCAGTCAAAGTCCAGACCTAAATCCCATTGAGCATCTGTGGCAAGACTTGAAAATTGCTGTTCACAGACGCTCTCCATCCAATCTGGCTGAGCTTGAGCTATTTTGCAAAGAAGAATGGGCAAAAATTTCAGTCTCTAGATGTGCAAAGCTGGTAGAGACATACCCCAAAAGACTTGCAACTGTAAATGCAGCAAAAGGTGGCTCCACAAAGTATTGATGCAGGGGGGCTGAATACAAATGCATGCCACACTTTTCAGATTTTTATTTGCTTAAAATTTTGAAAACCATGTCTCATTTTCATACCACTTCACA
>VUQS01045156.1:0-13239 GCA_015108495.1 Heterochromis multidens
CCATACCTCTCTCATGCTGTTCTGCTGTAGTTTCCACTCCAGTTTTCTTCTGTAATTATCCTTAGCCTCTCTGATCTTGCCCCTCAGTAATCCCTGAGCCATTCTCACCTCCTCTCTATTGCCCGCTCTGAAGGCCCTCTTCTTGTCATTGAGGAGGGCTTTGATGTCCTTAGTTACCCATGTCTTGTTATTTGGGTAACAATGGACAGTCCGTGCTGGGACAACAGAGTCGGTGCAGAAAGTTATGCAATCAGTGATACACTCAGTAAGGCCATTGATGTCCTCAGCGTGGGGCTCACAAAGTTCCTGCCAGTCTGTCACCTCAAAACAGCCCTATAGCTCCACCAAGGCCTCCTCTGACCACCTCCTAATACTCCTGTTGGTCACAGGCTCCCTTTTCACAACAGGCACATAGCAGGGGGTGAGTTGAATCAGGTTCTGATCTGACCTACCCAGTGGGGGGAGGAACTGTATGCGTCCTTGACATTAGCATACAGTAGGTCTAAAATTCTCTCCTTCCTGGTGGGACAGGCCACATGCTGTGTGAAGGTTGGAAGTGTAGCGTCCAAGGTGACATGGTTGAAGTCACCCAAGATAGCCATGAAGGCACTCAGGTGCTGAGTCTGTAACCAGGCTATGACAGAGTGAACGATGTCACATGCAGCTGTGGGGTTAGCAGAGGGAGGAACATAAACAGCCCGAACAGTGTGGAAGCCTTCAACAGATGCGTTGTCTTCGGGAATATTTTGGTTCAGCCATGATACAGTGAAGCTACACTCCTGATACTCGTCCATCTTGTTAGCTAGCGACCGCACGTTCCCCATTATAATAGATGGGAGACACGGCTTATACCTCCTCCTCTCTTTAAGCCTCCACTGTCTCCCATCTCCCTCTTTCTCCTCTTCTGTCCCCCACCTCTGCATCCACGGTGTGTTTTCCTCCAGATTTCAGCCGGTATGTCTGTAGGTCTGGCCGACAAGCCAGCCTCAGAGCGATCAGATGATCCCTGGAGTAAACAAAGGCTGCCGTGTGTAGCTGCTGCGCAGCGGTCCCATTCCTCGGAGAAAGTAACAGTTCTGCAGCGATAAGCAGGACATAAACTCTTTCAACTCACATGTTTGAGAGAACACTATTTAAAAAAACTGGACAAATTATGCAAAACACTCAACATGGTTGAAGGGTGTTTCTCCTGTCTTTATTTTTTTAAATTTTCATTTATTGGCTGTTATAAATGCTGATACCAATAGATCGGCAAAGATCTAATACTGGTCGATAATAACAGTCTGCTGATAAATCGGCCAGGTTCTAGCACACATACACAGATACACACAGTTTAGTATAATATTAAATCATACAGTATTTATTCCATAAATCACTGGCTGAAGATGATAATTAAATCCTGTCAAACACCAGTGACTGCTTTCTAACAATCTCTCCCTCTGCCTCTTTCTGTGTCTCATATTCTCTACCTCGGCTTCTCTTTTAAGTCTCATCACTTCTTCAGATTATCTCTTACTTTATGAGTTAGATGTATTATTCCTTTATTAGCCAGAGGGACAGGGCTAGATCTATGGCTTATTAATAAAATACTTGCTTGACATTGATAAATTCATAACATGATAGCAACGTCACTGGAATTAATCTCCATTTTGGGGATTGTCTCTGATTCATTAATCCATCTAATTACCACAAATTTCACAGAATATCTTCTGATCTCTCTCATTCAATTTCTTGTCCTCTCCCTTCCCATATCTTGCCGGGCCTCCAACTCCCCCAACCCCCACCACACCCCCTTCTCATCAGACTTATGGATCTCTACATAATAGATGAGTCTGTCCAAGGAGAACGAATAAAAGCTCTTACCAGTATGATGAATTTTGTACATTATCAAATTACATGTGTTGTCAATTCAAATCCCCTTTTGCTGCAGCCTTAAAGGCCAAAAACCAAAGTGTAAATGTGAACAGTGATGTACATAGATCCACAACTATACTGTCAGTTTATATTGACTGACAAACTAATTAAGACAAATTATTATGATGAAAATTTAAATTAACATCTTTTATTTGTATTTAGTTTTTGATTTATTTGGTTCAATGCACACTAATCATCATAACAGAAATATTTCCAAGTAATCCAAGAGTGACCTGCCTTCAAAATGCTGTCAGTGTAAGCTTATCTTTTATATTTTATTTTCTATTTGAATTACTTTGATTTTTTTTTTTTTGAAAGAGGATTTGTTGATTATAAAGTTTTCCCAGACTTGCTATTGCTGACAAGTGCATCCACTTTGATTTTGTGTCTTCTCTCTTGATGTCTAAAGATTGGAAACTGATTTGCAACACTTGAAAAAAAAGAAACATAAATAATTTGTGCACACAGATGAATTTCCCACAAAAGTTTAACAGCTATTACGACAGACAATAAATAGATTAAATTGCATTTTAAACCAAAATAGCTTAACCTATAATTTTACTAATGTTCAGTTTGAGCCGTATTATATTCCTGATTAACTGCTGGAACAATGAACAATCCACTTGCATGGATTTTTTGCATGTCAGCAGTTCAGTCAGCTGTCTTCCAATTTTAGCAGCTCCTTCTCTTTGATTTTCCACATATTGTACCTAACAGCTTTCTGGACTGAGACTGCTGTATCACTGCTATGATATAAATAAACCTGTGCTTCTCTGCAGAACAGACCTTATTGTACAAATCTTTCTATTTGCTGTTCCATACTTCTTTTTTTGTTTTTTTTATCATATTTTCCACACAAAGTAAAATTGCACATAAGATTGCTGTTCATTTTTAGTGTTGAGAAGGTGACCATATCTAAATAAAATGTACAGGAATAGTTAGTTAACAAAAAGATCAAACAGCACCCACATAATAGCTATTCAAATCACCCATATAATATGATGATTAAGTTATTAAGTACTTTTGTTCCTGTACAAATGTTGATTACAATTTGTAGTGTTAGTTAATGTCCAACTCATGACATAACAACCCGTTAAATTAGTCCCTACAGGCCAGTAATATGCTTGCAATAAACAAAACACTGCACACATGGAAATGAAATGAAATTAAGAAACAGCAATTTAAAAAAATCGTACTTTTCGTTCCTTCATTAAAAGATGAGATACGCAGTGAAAATGTTATGTGAACTGCAGACTTAACAGTTTCGTAATTTGCGTGCAATGAATATCTGCATATGCATGTATGGAAAAATGCTAATAAAAAACAAGGAGCAATATTATTGGATAAGGGATTTTTATGAAGTGCATTAGGGTTGTTTTGACAGCTTCCAGGTGAACAAGGGTACATTTGGCTTTGTTTGTTTTTGTATGAAAGAAGCTATTTCCTTTTGTTTTTAAAAAAAGAAAAAAGAAAAGAAAACAGAAGAATTAATTCACATCAAATTGAAAGTAAGTTTGGGACAACTTAATATTTTGACAAAGGCTTTTGGGACAGAGAAACAGAACAAATTTTTCCCTTAGCAACAGAGATAAATGCTTCCTAGAGACATTAAATGTGAAATCAAATGTAAAATTAAATTGCAGCATGAAGTGTTTGTAGATTCAAATGGACTGAAAAGGCTTTTGGAAAAATAACATTGTTGTGTTATTATAATTTGGACTGATGTACTCTTAAGCTGTATATTTTCATGTTGAATTATAAGAGCGCACAGACAAAAGGTTTTACATGATTTTAGAGTTGAATGAAACCATTATTTATTTCTGTATACAGAAAGAAATAATTGAAGTACATTAAGACCACAATAAGATCATGATCACAACAGCTTGTTCATGAGTTGTTTCTCCTTAAAGTTCCCTCATAAAAGTGAAAACAGAGAAGTTAATTTAAGTTGGCCAAGCATACCTACACTTGACACTGCTGGAAGGAAAAATTTTGTGTTTCTCTTGTTCGTGTTTAACCCCTTTTTTGATTGGTGCATGAGTTTGCGTTGTTGTGATGTTGTAGAGCCAACCTTATTGTTGGAAATAGCTGATATTTACTAACTGCCTCTTAAGCAAACAATGGCAATATACACAGAAACACAGAGAAAAACTGTAGCCTGATGCAAACACCTGTCAAAAGATGTAATTTCAGGAAAGGGACTCATCTTCTTCAAGCTGTCGCTTCCTGCTGTCAGCAAATGTTTTGATCTTTTTGAGCTAGTGACTCACCTGTCTAATCTTTTTTTTCCCCACTCTATCCATCCACAAATAACTTGAAAAATACCTAACCTCATTTCTACAGGATGAAATGGTAAATTGATCCCATGTTTGCCAGTGGGTTTAAAAAAAAAAAAAACAGGTCTGGAAACTGAGCTGTTTATTGTAATATAGTTATGTGAATTTGAATAAATGTGTGGTCTGCATCAGTGGCTGAGTGAATATATGAGTGAGGGCTGAAATATGCAAATGCCCGTTTTCATATTTTTTTTGTCAAAATGTCACTATGTGTTGTGTAGAAGGTTGATTTTGTTGAGTATTCAATATTGTCTGATTAGTAAACACAGTTGTTAATACAGCTTTTTAAAATAATGTTTTAGGAACAATCGGCACTACTAGTTTTGAAACTGAATTTGTAAAGAGTATTTCATATTAATGTCATAATGCAAAACAAGACTGGGATGGCATGCCAGAATACAGAAAATAATATAAAATGATAACCCAAAACAGGACTCAAGTTTAACCAGAAATGTCCAGATTCTTTTCACAGCCCTGCACTATGGCTCAGCGTCAACACCCATTTTAGCACTGCAGCTCACAAGAGGGATGCACTTGATGGGGATTTTTAGATAAGGTCTGTCCTTTTCTATTGGAAAGGTCCCAAAGGGTCAAGCCTAGGCACTCTGGAACATGATGAGTTGATTCTATTGATGGCCTCAAAGTTTTTCTTTCTTGCCTGCCTATCCTGGTGGTCTCCAGCATGTATCTATATTATGTTTACTTGTGAATGTCAGAAATCTGAGCTGTAGGCAAAATATAGCAAAGTACATTTGGATGAAAGGATTAATAGGATATTGGTCTAAATTATAAAAATGCTCCTGGTGGGAGGACAGCCTCAGAATAAAACCTTCAAAAATGTGTGGTTCTCCTTGATATCAAGTAAACACAGTAAATGATTCTACTTACATATGAACCATGCTAGGGTTGTTACTCAAAAAAAAAAAAGAAGTGATGCATTACATTATTTAATTACTCCCTGGAGAAAGAAATTTGTTGCACTACTCATTACTGTTGTGTTACTTCATAACATGACCTGAAATGCACTGTCACATACTTTTTAGATAACAAAATAAACCTTACACACTGAGACAAAGCCCTATCCTACTGAGGACATACATATGATCTTTCTCCTGGCATTTAAACACAAAGCAGACAACACAAAACAAAGTTGAAAATCAGCCCAAAGACACTTCAACACAATCGTCACTTTGATACTAGTGTAGAAACATGTACAGGCAGAAATGGAGGTTACAATGGTACAAGCCTGACTGCTCATCACTGCCTGTTGAAGATCAGGCTGTGGCTGCTGTGCTGTATACTTTTAGCTCTTCACTAGCTTTGTCTTTGCATGCTGTCTGTGCAGAGCTCCACGATTTTCCTCCTCCCTGTACACCAGCTGAAATCAGTTGAGTGTAGTGCAAGTATGCAAGAAGAAAAAGGCACGTTTGATGTTGTTTTTACTTTTATCCACCAGAAAACTGAAGAACCGTTGTAGCACAAGTAAGGACATGTGAATTTAGTACTGTAATGCATTACATTACTGCAGTACCAAAAAAGGTAATGTGATTACAATACTGTGTTACAGCCAAAATGTAGTGCTTATGTAGAAAGTATTCTTTTTACATAGAGGAAACCCAATCTCATTAAAATTTACATAATAAACTTCCTCATTTGCATTAGCCAGTGACACAGGCACCTCTAAAGAAGAGTGCAATCTTACCAAAGGTAATAGAATTTTCTGACTATCTTGAGAAAATGTTGTAGTCCAGAATTACTGATCCATTTCTCCTGCAGCAGTTTAAGAAGACTTCACATATTGGACATGTTGATGCAAATTTATAATGTAATATTTTTTTTTACCTAAACAGAAGACTTTTCTGCAGTATTTTCCTTAGGCACAATGAAGTCAAGCAGGGGAGGAATCAGGCTCTGTTCCATCATAATAAACTCTCTAGATGAGTGCACATCACCAGAACTTTTAAGATATTTTAACAACAGGTGGAGGATCTAAGAAACATATGGCCAATACACATTATACTGTATTTTACATACTAAAGTGTAGAATCTGAATCTCCATAATTTTCTCCTGACAGTTGATCTTTTTATAATGCTGCCTACAATGAATAAACATTTAAATTAAGTTTAAGCAGTATTTGAACTGTAACTTGTCTGTTTGTGATACACCTACAGAGTTAAATAAAGACATTATTAATTTGTGTTTGGATGTGTCTGTGCCACATCCAAGCCAAAGCTAGCTTCACTTGTGTGCACAGTACATCATGTGTACACACTGCAGGTTATATTATTAGGGAATCCTGCAGTATTCTACACTAGGTTTAAGTTCCAACAGCTACTACAGTCACAGGTGTGAAAATAGAAAAGGCACAAAACTGCAACCCAGTATTCAAAGAAGCCGGAATGCTGTGAATGCAATGATTTGTAAATCATTTAAAGTTTAGCAATCTTTACCAAGAAGCCATGCTACTGTATTGTAATACATGGAAAATGTGGTTTGGCATTGTCTTGTATAAAATAAGCAAGACCATCTCTGAAAAAGACACTGAGATGGCAGCACATGCTGTTCAGAAACCTGTGTTTACGGTTTAGCATTATGGTGCCTCACAAGATAGTCATACCATATGCACCAGTACACCCTGGTGACACATCATACTGTCAGAGCTGTTGAATTGTGCACTAATAACAAGCTAGCTATGCCACAGTGCAAAGTGTCCTTGATTTCCAAAACAAATTTCAAATTTGGATTTGCCAGACCAGAGAACAGTTTTCACCTCAATCTCTTGTAAATGTCTTCTGGTCGACAGAAAGCTGTGGCTTTTCTAAAACTTGGTAATAAATATGGGCTTTTTTTGCATGCAGCATGCAGAGGTTTTTTTTTGTGTATCAGTGCAAAACAATTCATTCTTGATATCATCATTTTCAGTAAAATCAATTAAGACTGAAAGTTTTTCAGCAAAGTAAGGCAAAATCTTTAGTCTTTTATCATTCATACTGCATTTTCCGTACAGAAATCTGCACTGAATCTAAATCCATGTACTTACAGAATATATTTCTGCTAATAGTGAGCTTAGAGTGAGTGTAGAAATTCTGCAAAGTATTCACTCTTATCTTAATTTCACCTAGTGTGGATTGTTGTCTAATCTAGAGTTATTTGTGTCCAGGACATCACAACCTTTAATGTATCTGGCATTAATAATAGGGAAGCGTGCTTATGGTGTTCTGAATTGGTGCCCTTATTGGTTTGTTATGGTCCTTATGTTCCTTTGCTGTGTGGTAGAAGTGGTTGGAGAAAAAGGAGTTTTGCTGTGTAGATTCCTGATGGTTCTGATGCTGCATCATTTGTCGCCAACAATAATCTGTTCCCCAAGTTGATGTTATTGACATTAATCAATGCTTCTGTAATGCAGAATAAAGTTTATCCACGACATAGGTTATTATCCCATGCAGCTTCACCAGAGCCAGATCTCTGATGACTGGAATGTGTGGGTTGGTTTTTGAGAGGCATCTTGAATGAGGTAGATAGACACTAAAATGAAAATAAATGAAGACCTGTCTTGTAAGGGTTTATATGTGACATGTAAAGCAACTGTTTCCAACAAATTTGCTGTATGAATGTAAACATTAATTATAAAATATATTAAAGTGGTGTTTATAACTTAACAGCCCAAGAAGACAAAAAAGCAGTTATTTAAGGTTTAGATAAACTACTTTGAAATAGAAATAAATAAAGCTGTAGGACAATGTGTAAATTGGATGTTATCAGAATTTTACACTGGGACCATTTCTAAACCTGCCTGAGCATGTAAAAGTGTCAAAAAAAAGGTGACAGATTAATAAATCAGGCCCTTCCAGATCTCTGTTGCACAGAACCCCCCAAACAGCACTGAAAGCAATAATCTTTAAGAATGTAGATGTCTTACCATTATATTGTCAGGACTGTCAATTTGGCTTTATTTTTTTAAACCAAGGAAGAAAATATTTCAGATTTATACAAGAGAAGTGTGTAGCACATGACCTTTAGAAAGTGGACAAATCAGAGCACAGCCTTGGCAGAAAAGTTTTGCTCATTCAATACACATCCTTTTTAAAAATCTGATAAATATGAGGTTTTCGCCTGAAAATACACAGATTTAGCTGGTTACTTTCTTTTTTTTTTGTTTTACATGTATGACATGTAAACACAAGAGGTTTAACAATTGGAAGTGGTTCATCTTGTTAATGACATGCATAGAACATGAAAATGTGTCCAAATTATTTGTCTACCACAGTTTATAATGATGTTTATAATGATATGATATTTTCAGGTTAACTAACAACTGTAGCCAAATAAGCGCAGAGAAATAAGGATCATACTAGTAGCATCTATAAGTAAATAAATAGATCAAACTAAATGTAGGAAATGTAGCTCTCTAGCAGCCTGGCACTAGCCTAGCTCTTCGGGTTTTGTGCAATTGCTGACGTACATAAATCAAATTTTAGCCAGAGCAATGAAAGAAAGACTCATTCTAATGGTTTCTGATGGTTTCAGTTTTCTATGGTTCTATGGTTTCATTTTTCTATGGCTATTACAGATAACACACACAATAGATTTCTTAATAAAAGTTAAAGCAAAAATGCTATCTGATGTCTCTTTAATAATTCTTTCTAACTGGTTAATAATTGATTTGCAGAAAACTGTTTGAATGGTTGCTTTAAAGTTGAAACTGGGATTCTAAATCTTTTTTATGGTCAAAAAATACTAAGTGCATTTATAAACATCACTTGGCTGTTAACAAGGTGAAATGGAAGGCAGGCCTTGTAAGGTGGCAGGTGGTATTGAATCACAAGAACGTGAACCTGTAGACTGCAGTTCAGATTCTGTTTCACTCACTGTTTGGTTTTGTTTTCACTATTTGTTTTGCCTTCCCCTGTCTGTTTGGTTTGGTTTAGACACCAAAAGTAAGCTACTTGCTTAGTTTTAGGGAAAGTTCTCAGTTTGTAGGGATAGAGGGCTACCCCAGGAATACATTAGACACAGTTTGATGTGGCCCCTGGAGTTGTTAACTCAAGACAGTTCTTCCAATTCCACCAGATGGGCTGTTTCAAAAGCGTCACAGAAGCTGCTTTCCACACCACGCCTAAAATAATGCCAGATCTATTTTTTAGAGAAGTCATGTCAAGCTGCACAGAACAGATGATGAGGGCAAGAAGTCAGACAGGAATGGCATAGAGAATTTTTACAGCAGAAACACAATTTACTACAGTTTCTATACTTATGAATTTATTATGCAGCTGTCATAGTGCTGGAGCAAGCACACAGGTACAGGGAGAACATGCAAACTTGACAAAGAAAGGCTCCAGCCAGCTGGAGGATTAAAACCCAGGAAGCTCTTGCTGTAATGCAGAAGTCTAAACCACTGCACCACCATCCCTCCCAAGTGTAGGTATTTGCTGGACAAATAATTGGGCTCCAAGATTTGTTGTAAAAGCATCTTCAGTGAATTGGTCACTTAAATGTGCGACTGCCCTCCTCCATACATTGCCCATATACTGAAAAAAATCAAGTCAGGAGAGCCACAACTATATGAGAGCACCTTCACAGAGACATATTTGCAGCTCTCCTGAAGGAGTTAAAACCTGCCCACACAGTCACTTGATTTGTTGCTAGATGTTTTTAAAGTCCCTAAAGGTCACTAAATCTAGTAAGAATATTGCTTGGCAACTTTCTTTTTCTTTACTGTTGGATTTTTATATTAATCTCATTTTTTTTTCCTTCTCACAACCATTATTACTGCTTCTGGTACTGAAAAAGCAAATCTAAGAAAAGTCAAAGTCAGCACTGTTGCTACTCACTAAGGGCTTCCCTCCCACAGTTACAAGTAATGATATCACTTTTTGAAATTGAACTGCTTAACCAATGAATATTATTGTAAGGCCTCAGCATTTATGTGGACATACCACTGGCTTTCACTCTCAGGAGGGGCTCAGTACTGTTATCTGTACCACTTTTAGAAAGAGTTCAGTCACTGCAATGCTCCTTTGTCGTTGCTAGGTAACGTGTAGTTTCTTGCCAGCTGAAATGTTGTTCGACATCTTAGCATGATGATGTTGAGAAGAAATTGCTACATATTTGCAACACTTCCTATTCAACAGAAGAAGTAACAGCATGGTGCCCACAGCATAAATTGGGGGCAAAGTCACTAAATCACTGGCTCCTACAGCAACTTTTTTCATTTTAGAGAACTGGTAATGGAACAGGGTGCAGAGTACTGCCTGACCAAAGTACATCCACTGGTGGCTCGATTCTTATGAGAGCATTATAAATTTAGACTATGGTAATAGAGTGGCCAGACTCTCAGTTCTGGAAATGACTTATTATGTGTCAGTATTTTTGTCTCCCTCTTCAAGGTATTTTGACTTGAAGTGTAAATAATTAATTTCCCTATTTAAAGAGCGTCATGTTTGATTTATAACCAGAGAGGCGCAGCAAGGTGACTGTATAAGGGTGGTATTCACTTCCTAATGTCAGAAATACCTACATTCTGAGCTGGGTAAGAACACAGAAAATGAAACTGCAGAGAAATTTAATATGAGTGTACATACAAAGATATTATCACTGCACAGTGAAATAATAGTTGAAATTATAGCGTAATTGTTTTTAACAAAAAGTAACAGTAATAAGCAAATTGAAACTTCACAGCAAGAGCACAGTAGTCAAATGTTTTGTGAAACATGCTGCTCTTATTTCATGGCAGGATGTTAATATCAGCACCATAATTTTTAACAATCTGAGGTATAATAAGCCCACAGTGGCACATACATGGGTGACATCTTATAGAAAAAAAAAAAAAACTACATGAAGTAGCTTCTCCAAGTTGCTGGAATTGTACTAAAGGGAACATCATTATTCAAAAAAATATCCCCTCATTTGGTGTTTGATGAATATGGTGGAGAGATCCTATAATCCAAAATCTCCCATATGTGTGATCTGGTGACTGCAAAGGCTGTAGCATGATGATGATTCTAATAATTTTCATACTCATTAAATCATTCAGAGGGGTATTTTCATGTTGAAAAAGATGGGTGTTAACCCTGCCCTGGTGACCTATCCAGGGTGTACCCTGCCTCTCACCGTAAGACAGCTGGGATAGGCTTCCTTCAGGATGAAAATGTTTCCTCATAGGATAAAAGTGATCATGCAGAACAACTTTGCATTGGTTTGCGTACACCCTTCTCTTTAGGGAAAGAAGCCCCAAACAATAAGATTGAAACCATGACAGAAAATTGTCCCCTCAGTGTGGGGGGATAAGTTTTAAGGCCTGTAATGTTCTCTTTGTGTACGCTACACATACACTCAGGGGTTAAAGTGGGATTTGGCATTTGGAAGAACCCTGAAATCGGGGGTAGCGGTGCAGTGTGGGGAAAAGAATGACTTATAAGCAGTGTTGGGTATAACACATTCCAAAGTCATTGCATTTTTCAGTAACGCAGTAATGTAATGCATTATTGTATTAAATTCAGTAATCACATTACAGCTACAGTTATATTGATTTGTGTTGGTGTGTGAAAACTGTTGCCTAAGGTTTATACTATTAACTGGTAATTATGAGACAATGCATTTCAGGTCATTTTACAGAGTAATGTGAAAGTAATGCAACGATTAGTGTAACCGGTTACTTTCTCCAACAAGTAATTACGTAACGTACTGCACTACTTTTAAGAAAAGTAACAAGTAATGTGTAACACATTACTGTTTTAGAGTAACGACCAACACTGGAAATAAGTAACTTGAGCAATATATTTTTCTTTGTGTACAGGCTGTGATCAGCTGACCTGTGCTACTATTCCAATATTCACTGCTCTTTGTGGTTTTAGCCAACTGAATTCAACAACTTATGAGCATGAGCATGAGCTGTATGGCTGATTTTCCAGCCCCCTAGACAATATAAAGCTAGTATTAAAGGTAGAAAGGTAGTATAGAAGGTGAGGGAATCTAATCAGCATCATCACGTTAAATATAAATTGATGTCTGCTACCCTTGATGTATCCTAACATTGACCATGAATACCACAGCCTGCACTACACGAGTCCAACATAGTGCATTGCTATAAACTTCACCACAGTACTCCAAACTAATCAGTTTAGTCTGGACTAAACTGCAATAAAATGCACTAACTGCTTAGCACAGTATTTTATGCAACCTTTAAATAATACAAAATTATTATACTTCAATTTGTTTCACAAGATTCACAAAAACATTATTCAGCAAAACATCATGTACAGATCCGATATCTGATTTAAAAACTCTAAAATTAATTAGGACATTCATATTCATTTAAATTTCCAGTTTATGAAATTGAACTTGCAGAGCAGTCCTTACCTTTGAAAAATCTCCCATCTACCTCTTGTCAGAATCAGAATCAGAATCATCTTTATTTGGCCAAGTTTGTGTACACAAACAAGGAATTTGACTCTGGTTCACTTTGCTCTCTGCATGCAAAAAAAGAAATGTTTTTTAAAATAGGCAATATATACAATATATATTATATATAAAAAGCAAGAAAAAACAAGACAGAAAGTCTTAAGAAACTACAAATTATAAGTGCAAAACTGAGTAGTGCATATGACCTGAATGATAGAACAGTGGGTTATTTCACAGTGTTCATCAGAGTGACAGCCTGGGGGAAGAAACTGTCTCTGTGGCAGCTGGTTTTTGCAAACAGCGCTCTGTAGCGCCTGCCTGAAGGCAGCAGTTTGAACAGTTTATGTCCGGGATGTGAGGGGTCTGCAGAGATGTTTTCTGCCCGTTTCCTAACCCTGGACCTGTACAGGATGGATGGAGGGAAGATCAGCACCAATGATCCTCTCTGCAGACCTGACTGTCCATTGCAGTCTGGCCCTGTCCTGCTTTGTGGCTGAGCTGAACCAGACAGCAATTGATATGCACAGGACAGACTGGATGATGGCAGTGTAGAAGATGACCAGCAGCTCCTGTGGCAGGTTGAACCTC
>VUQS01045159.1:0-16346 GCA_015108495.1 Heterochromis multidens
ATGAAAATTAAAAATAAAAAAAAAAAGGAGGGGGGGGGGGGGGTGTTTTCTTAAAAACTGACAGTTTTGATCTAAAGAAAAACTGTATCTTTTACTAATATACCCTTTTACCAATATAAAATTTAAATCAAAAACATTATTTGCATATTTGTCACATTTAAATGTTTCAGAACATCAGAAATATATATGTATATGTACACTACCAGTCAAAAGTTTGGACACACCTTCCCATTCAATGTTTTTTCTTTATTTTCATGACTATTTACATTGCAGATTGTCACTGAAGGCATCAAAACTATGAATGAACACATATGGAATTATGTAGTAACAAAAAAGTGTGAAATAACCCAAAACATGTTAAATGAAATGATGTTGAATGATGTTAAATCATGATTTCATTTATTTACCTACCTGGCCCTGTGTGAAAAAGTAATTGCAATCCAGTGTTTGTGATAACTGGCAATGAGTCTTTCACATCACTGTGCAGGGATTTTGTTTGTAATATCTTTTAAATTTTATTTTCAAGTTCAAATTCAAATACTCACTAAAGTAAACAGCTGGGTGTATCTTTATGGCTCCTTTGTTTTGTTTGGTCAGATTCAGTACTGATGACATGTAACAGTGTAGCTCTGAGCGCTGATGCTGAATAGGGACCAGATCAGCGTGTTTTTCATGTTAATGTTGGCAGCCATAGCATGGGATGTTTGTCTTGGTGAGCAGACAGAAAAACAGGATGGGGTATTGTTTTATATCATAGTTTTTATTTTCAAAAGTAACAGAATCATGAGGGAGATTATCTGCATGTGTAGGAATCAGTGATGCTGAAGTCATGATATCTAAACTCTGTTACACATTAGCTCTACTTCCACTGTATATATTGCTAACCCCCTTGTTATTGTTAAATTAATTCTCATTTGTTCTTTTTGTGTGTTGATAAAACCACTTATGAGCAATAAAAAGACAAAAGCTTAGAGGAACACAAGCTGCTTAACTTGCATATTATCCACTTTATGAAGACATAAATTGCCTTCCTCTTCTGGCTAATGTCCTGAGATCATTTTTAATGAAGTTCTGAATTTTATTGTGCACACACAGTCCTCCTTAATCAGGGCATTGCTTGAACAGGATGTAGTTTAGAAACTGCTTTAAATGAATACACACTGTGTTTGTGTGTACATGTTGAGATGGTTTCTCCTGCAGACTAATTGTTCCCATATTACCGTAACATCTCCGTCAGGCTAAGCTTAATCTATCACTCTGAATGATCCTTTAAATTGGACAACTGCCTCACTGCAGGCCAGGAACAACAGCTAGGGGCATCAGATGAGGGCCAAGATCAAGAATTATTCTTGAGTGCATGATAAGTGGAATCCAGAGAATATTTAGACTTAATGCACAGATTTATTGGCACACACCTACTACAAGGACTGTTTGCTCTTATGGATGTGTGCCAGTATGTGTAATCAGTCTTTTATTCCTAGCTGCAAACAGCAGTCTTATTAAATCTATTGTTTCAAAACATGAGTCCTTCCATTACAAACCATCCATTTAGCCTCACTAGATTGTTGCACTGGAGGCTTTGAAGCAAAGCAGATATTAATTTCTGACTGATAGAGATAGATAGTTGCAGTGAGCCATGCATGATTAACTAAAACACAATTATAATACTTAGACATTTCAGTTTTAGAGGTTCAAACAGAGGTTATGTTCTGACTCTAAGTGAAGTTTATCCAGTTCCTTGCAATGCAGGCACACAAGGTCTCTAACAACCTAATGGATACTTTTGCATTAGAACACAGTCTTCACTCACTCTCACAACTGTTCCCACAATCACTCACTGCTGCCTGTTTACCCCCGCCCCTGCCTTCGCCAAATCAACACCACATGGCAATGTTGAATATCAAGTGTGCACACCAGTTGATTTACTGTATCATAAGGTTGAGACTGCAGCTGTTTAGATCTGTGATCAGACTGCACTTGATTTTGTTTGGACAGAAATGCCAGACATTAAAGAGAAAGGGAAGTGTGTGAGTGTGTCTGGGTGTACAGGCATGATTGGATTTTCTCGATTCATTTAGTTTCACTTTTGGAAATGCAGGTATTTGACCTTTTGAAAGTTTGCAAGAAAGCCTTTGTAGTTGTTTAAATTGATCTTGTGCAGGAGCCTATGCAGATAGGAGACTTACAGTATGTTGACAGATAACATTATAAATGAATAATACACTTAAATGTTTACCAGCTGCAGAACCTTAACAATGAAACTTAACTTTCATTTCATAACACCACTCACATTTTCCTCTGAGCAACGTTAGTCCAGAGAGCTATCTGGGAAACTAAAAGACTAATTTCCAGGGTTTGGGGACTGCAATATTATTTTGATGTATTGATTTAATAAATGCAAACAAAGTACAGTGTGAGGAATCTAATTTCTTCAGAGCTTCTTCTTGATGCATGTGTATAGCAAATGGTATATATGAAAGGATTTTTACAAACCTGTTCAGAAAGACAGATGATAAATAGAGTTAATCACTTTCCTAAATAAAGTTATGTGCAACAATTAAGATGTTTGGCTGGATTAAAAACCTGTTTGCACATGGCTAGAGATCAGCTGTTATGGTGCAACAATCAACACAGTGATTACTGTGAAATGGTTGAACTGCTTCTTGGAACTTAAAGTGTGCTGACTACCGGACAAGTAACTTTATCTCTCTTGTATCCCGGGAGTGATGTTGCCCTGACTGAATAGCTGCAAAACCCGCAGGGCATTAAAACAGCTTTACACAACACTTCCATCTAGTGGTTATAGTGAAAAAGGGAGCGACACAACTGTGGCCTTAGAAAAAAAAAACCCCAATATTTTAGAAGTTATAATGCAAACACCATCCATTTATTGGTATAATACTTAATAATACAGCAATATCATTCTATTAAATACATATGTACTAAGCCTGTGTGTATCTATCGGCAGGCATTTCACATTCAAGTCCAGGTTCAGTGCAGTAATGACAAAACAGCTCATATTCATCTCAGATTCTCTTGTTCCTAACGCAGATGTGAACAAGGAGCAGAGGAGAGGAGGCACTCAATTCATCATTTTATAATCTGTAATAATTTCCCCTTATATCTACTCATCTTTCCTTTTCTTCTCATTTCTTCCTTGTATATGTTCTTATGATCCCGTAGTTTTTTAAATCAGAAATAAAATCACTTATCCTCCTGTTTATTTTTTAGTCAAATGCTTTTCTATTCAGTAAGGTTGAATGTCATTGAAAGAGGGACAGAGCAGTCTCCCTGAGGTCCTCCTAAATCAGGGATGGACAATTAATTTTCCCCAGGGGCCACATGAGAAACTGGGACTGATTGCTGCAGCCCTCCACAACAGTCCCAGATTCTCATGTGGCCCCTGGGGAAAATTAATTTCACACCCCTCCCCTAAATGGTGCCAAAATGCACCAGCTGGGAATGCATGGTGGGTAAGCTGTAGAGACAGGCACGGGGGTGGGGGTTCAAAAAGGTATCAGTGATCAGTTTAGGTCCAGCTGGAGACTGTACCGTTTAACTTAGGCTAGGTTAGTCTAGTTCTGAATCCATCTGGATCATGTTGAGGCTTCTTGTCTTGAAGGATAAATAACTGAGCTAACTTAGCATCAGATACTATTGAGATTGCAAGGTAGCAAGGCAATGCAAAATATATAATATAATGTATAGGTGGGAGGGAATCGATTAGTACTTTTCTATGCTTTCTTAAATCTTATAGTAACACACTTTTGGACTCTCTCAAGTGACGGAAAGCTCAAGATGTTGTTTGACTTGCTGGAAAAAGAGGATCTATTTGAAGAGCTCATCTCAGGTGCTCAGAAGAATAGCGTAGTTTGGAATCCTGGGGGTGGGAGGCATTCATGCTTTCGTCGGTGAAGCAGCAGCGGTAAGGATCCTGGTGAAGCTTCGTAGACAATCAAAGTGTGTGGCTTCATCCCAATCTTCTAAAGGAATAGTTCAGGAGTGAAAAGGTACTTGGAGTTCTCTTTTTGATGGGGAAAAGGCATTGGAGGGACTGCTGAGATACACCCTGTTAGTTTGGTGCAGTGTACATGTTTGTGTCTATGCACCCTAAAGTGCGCCTGAGTGCATGTAGAGTGTGTGTGCGTGAGCGATCTTTTGTTCAAGAGTTCAGGTTAAATAGCAGCTGATGTGTCCTTACACAGACACAAATACATCCCGTCCAAGTTCACTTCAAGTGTGCACAATGACATCAGACCAGGACCCAGTTCAGGCTCATTTAAACTAGTCTCATTGCAGTTAGCATAGATTATCCCAAAAAGAGTCCATTCTGTCTCCCTCTGCAGACCAGAGCTCACAGGATGCTGGAGTCTCAGAGGAAGGGATTGTGGCTGTGTGTTTGTGACTGAGTGTGGGGTGCTGGTCGCGGAGAAAGGGGAAGCAGGGGCTGTGGGAGGTTAGAGGGAAGGTCCAGGAGTCCAGCAGGAGGTTGTGTGAAAGAGGAGGGGAGGATGGGAGGCTGGTGGAGCAGAGGAAGCGGCAGCGATGGGCTGTAGGACAGCATGTGGGGGGGCAGCGGGGAGGTAGAGGATGGTCGCATTTGGTTGAGAGTGAGGCGAGGCTGGTCGCAATGAAAGGGGTTAGTAGGAGATGGTGCACTCAGACCTGTGAAGACAGAATTGTGTGGCTGAAAAACCTAAAACTAACAATATCACAATAATATTTCCGTATGTATGTAAATTGAACAGTTGTGTTTTACCTGAGAGGAAAGGGTTATTGTGCATCTTCGTAGGGGGGTTCGGGGGTATCAGAGTGTCTAAATTCACCAACGAGGCCCCCGTAGGTCCCAGAAAAGCCTCTGGAGTCCGACACACACGTGTAGCCGGGGCACTGAGGGGGGGTGCTAGCCGTGACAGGTCAAACATCTCTGGGCTGGCTGACTCTCGTCCGTTTACCTGGGGTTTCACTGCTGGATCTGTTCCAAATGGATCCTGCTTGGAGTCTAGACCAGAAAACGGGTCAGACTCTGCTTTTGTCCCAAACAACTCTGCATCTACACAAGATAGAAAAAAGAATTTTAAAAATTGATTTTGAGGAAAGATGATAAAACATGATGTTATATGCTGCACAAATGATTGGCTTTCAGAGCTGTTTATGAGTTTGTAATGTGTGGTATTTTGTGCTACAGCACTACTGTACGTTAGACAGTAACCATGTGTAAACTTGTAAGGGCCAAGGCACATATATAGTCCCTATAAGTCAAATGTATATTCTTGCACAATTTCTTCTAGATTTTAGGGTAATATCAAGTAAGCAAATTAAAAAATAGGTAATAAAAATTAATTTAATCTATTTTTAATGTTTAATGTTTATTAAAGTGGCTTGAAAAGCATTTATTACATTCTAATGAGTTTCATTATGTGTCTGTCTTATATATTGTTGCCACGGGGGTACAGAGGTGAGCACTGTTGCCTCACAGGGTCTGAATTTTCCTGGGGCCTCTGTTCTATCTGTGTCTGATGGTTATTTCTGGGAGGGATCTAGTTTCATATGTGAGATACGTGAAGCTTTGAGTGGTCAGTAAGACTAGAAAAGTGCTCTATAAATGCCATACATTTCCATGTGCATGAATGAATGATAATAAAATATCTACATTAATGGGTACCCAATTTTGCATCTTTTTTTAAAGATAAATTTTTGTACTAATACATTTAGCTACAAAATTCTCACCAGAGGTTCAAAACTCTGTCTCTGTAGCGTATAAACCCCAAAAGTAGAAATAAGTACAACGCCATTACTTTAGAGGGTAGCACCCGGGTGTCAAGCAACGGTACTTCTAGGTACAATAGGGTACCACAGACATAACAAAGGTCATATTACATGATGTTATTGTTACTGCAACCATCCCTAGTACACCATATATGTGCTTCTGTAAGGATTAAATATTATAGTAAAGCCCACAGTTATCTCTATTTTGTACAATAGTACCTGTGGGACTTGCAGGTTGAGGTGAGGACACTGCGGGAATCTCCTGTTTAGGCTTCTCCTCTTCATGTGCAGCGAATGGATCTGTCCCATCAGCATCTGCATGGGAAAATGAAAATTGATGAAAACAGCAGAACTGCAGTGTGATGCTTACGTTTTTGGAGATGCATTGAAACGATCAATGTGTGTGTGTGTGTGTGTGTGTGTGTGTGTTTGTGTGTGTGTCCTGATGAAAATTGGTGATGAAAGCACCTCCATCTGTTGGGCTGTCCCATGCATGATTGACAGGACTGGAGGACACAGGTGCTGCTTCCCAGGGGTCTGTGCGTGAGTTGGTACAAGGAGCCCAAGGATTGGATGTGTTGTTGGAGGAGGGAGGGGCTGTCCAGGGGCTACCAATCACAGGAGTGCTTGAGTGAACTGCTGTTAGAAAAGATAAGATTCACTTTGAAGCTGATGTTTTGAATACACTCTTGCATCACGCTGGCTTGCATGTGATGTGTCTGTGATGATCCACTTACCTACAGAGTCCCACGGGTCAGAAGAGATGTTACTGGTGGGCTGAGCAGAGTTCCAAGGGTCACTAGGTGGGGGAGGGGGATCAGATGAGGATCCAAATATGTCCACCAGGTCCAACATGGCAGACTAAAAATGAAGGAAAAAGTCTCACGATTAAACACTGTCTTATGTGATTCCAGGTTTGTGTAACCTAATGATCCATCCATTCTCTTCCGCTTATCCAATTCAGGGTCGCAGGGGGGCTGGAGCCTATCCCAGCTACCATGATGTAGCTGGGACATGTAATCTAATGATAGCAATGCAAAGCACCCAATCCTATTGAGGAGAGCCTGGGAATTCACAAGAGTTGGTGTGACTGTAAAATCCATTGACAATTACATTAGCACTAGCGATTTCACTTTGTAGTTAAATGAATTAGCTGAGGCAAAATGTGTTCTGTAAATATCTGAGAGTCAAACTGAGCAAGAAACTATTGTCAAAATGAAAGGACTGAAATGTTTACTTCATGGTGTTGCAGTTAAGAGTTATTGATTTGTTACAATTTTCAGCTGTACTGAAATATAATGTTTCTTTTTGGGACAGAAAAATCTATTCAGTGTTTCAAAAGAGCCAAACACAGATGAAAAGAAAACATCTATGGTTTTCACAGAACAATGGCAACTTTCTAAAGTCAAACTGATTCTGCTGCTCTGTTTATTCCCTTACCAATAAAGAGCTTAGTTCACTTGAAAATGTTTTGTTTGTTAGCAATTATGTTTCACTGCTGCTGTTGAAAACACACATTTACAATGCTATGAGCATTTCTGGTGTCCTTCTGAGTTATGCAGTTCATTGGTCTTTTACTGTAGAAATTTATTAATCAGAAAATCACTGCATCTGCATCTTGTATCTGGTGTTTATGCTGTATGTATGTTGCAATGAGATTACATTACATAATGCAATGGAAATTGCTTGAGGTAATTCAGAAGCAGTGTTATCATTTCATAGTCAGGTTGCACTGTTTAGAGACTACTCTGCAGCACCACAGCTGCAGAAGAGAATCCTATAGGAGAATAAACAGAAAGAAATCTACCTACAGAGGAATGTCTTTTTCTGCTCATACAAATATCACCCTTTGCTTTTTGCTCACAGAGGATCACATGAAGCTTGTATGTTATCTTTTAAAACCTACCCATGTGTTAAAACTATGTACAGTGCTGAATCTGCATTGTAATGATATGTGAAGTAGAAATGTGAATTAGCAGATGAAAACAGACACCTAATTTTGTTTTGATGTAAAAAAAAATTAAATAGCATAATTAAAAAAACACAAATCCCTGCTGCCATTTCAAGCAAATATGATATACCACTTTAACTGTGATGCCTGAGTTGGTAATTCAGTAGAGCTCTTCTTCTTACTGCTCTTAATTTTGCATTATTTATTCTGAATGCATGCTGCTTAAATAAATAAACCTGGACAGTTCAAATATGTTCACATCAGATTTTTGCATGTGAAACTTGAAAGTTAGCAGACAGAAGTGTCAGTTTTATTTATTTAAATTTCTGCTCCATACAAAGAAGGGTTTTGCTTTGTGTAAATTCAAATTCGACACTAGAGGGCTGCTTTCACATTAATCTGCTGAAAGGGGAAAGGTTCCCTGAGAATATCTTCCGTATTGGTTTGAAACAAGTATGGGTCAGTCCATCTCAAATCAGCCAATTTTTAGAACATTTCCGATGTGCATAAAAATTTTATGGTCCAAAGTTTGAACATATAGAATGAGTGTTGTGAAATTTTAGCTTCATATATCAAATACTTTCCAAGATATATATTTTTGAAAAATGGTCCATCGACCCACTTTCAAACCATTTTTTCGCACATTGAAATCTGAGGCAATGTTTGAACATGAATATCTCAAAAACTATTGAAGATAAAAGCCTGACATTTTCACTCCCCTTTCTTACCATCAATATGAATCAGGATCTGTAATTTGGGACGGATATATCAAAAAATGTCTGAGTATTGGCTAGTTAAAATATGAAAAAAGTCCAGCACTCCTGCAAACACTGATAAAAACTTCACATTTCAAAAGACAACTAGTGACAATTTCTGAATGGTAAATAGTTGAATTTCACAATACTGCAAAAGAAGGCATGTAGAATACTTTTTAATAATTTTTATGCAAATCGGAGATGATCGAGTAGAAGGTCTGTGTTGGTTTGAGATGGAATGACCCGAATGTAAAGAGCAAGATTTGTGTCATTAAAGCTAAAATGGAAGCCAGTTACAGCAACTGCAATCAGTTGCAAAGTGTAGACAGGTCTCCAGTGCAAAGTTACTGAAAACAGACTTAAGAAACAGCTTGTGTCCAACACTTATTTACGTAGGTCAGATGCAATTTTAAGAGTTTTTTAGTTGAACCAAACTGTAATTTCTAATAAAATTTCCTTATATTTTATATTTTTTACATCAAACACCAAGTCTTAAGAGGATTTTTAAGAAATGCTGAATCAAAAAAATGCAAATGCTTTTTTGACTATGTGAAGATACAGGGCTGTGAGTATGTCAGGCATTTTGTTAGTGAAAGAACCATTTAGAAGTTAACCTTTCCCTTTTTTCTCTATTTCCCATGGTTTATCTGGCTTTCTGTGATGGCACAACAATGATTTCCATATTACACGACCAATTACAAGGCATAGGGATCTTTACATAAGACTGCCGGTGACTGATTGGCTTGTTGACAGGCCAATGAGTAAAGGAGCTGATGTGCTACAAGATAAGAACTATGCTTTCAGGGAAATGTCATGCTGAGCTCAAGGTTAGACACGACAGAGTCATTATCATTCAGCAGGCACCTCTTTCTCCTCTCTCAGCTTTCTATTGTTTCTCTCTCAAACCTCCCTCATTAGGCTGAACTATGATTTTTTGTCTCGTTGTCCATCCCTATCTCATAGTCCGCAGCCTATACTCAACTTCTTTCTCTAAAAGCCTGCCAGCAACCACCTACAAATGCATCCGCCCACCTTTTCATACAAATACACACTCATGTTCCATGCATGTACCCACACACATAGCATCCAGCACATACACACGCATTTTTGAACTCACCTCGCGCGTCCCTGACTGGCTCTCTCTCTGGCTTTCATCCAGGGCCTTCTGTAACAGTGACTCGTCTCCTTGGCGACAGCGCTGCTCCTGCAGGGGCGGTATTGTGACATCATCACCATTGCCATCATGGCAATAAGTGCAGATCCGCACAGACACACACACACAAACACACACACACACACACTGGCATTAGTAAAACACTTCTCTACTGCTTGGCCCAGCAAACCAAAAGCAGCACTGGTGACTGTTTTGTGCTGTTGAAATATTTAGTTGACAAAGAGCAGAAGCTGGTTTAGAGCAAAGCAGAAAGAAAATCTTCCAAAATTACATGTAAAAGTTGAATTAGTACTTGTATGAGAAAAAACAGGCATTAATGTTGGTAATCTCTTAAGAGTTATCAAAATCTGCACAACAGAGATCCTGAAAAGGAGACAGGTGGTAAAAGCAGGAGAAAAGGAAGAAAAGGGTTGGAAAGACTGTCATTAGTTAGCCACAAGGATATATTAAGGACGGAAACTGCCAAAATAAAAAAATAAGGAAATAGATGAATGACTCAAAAGATAATTTATTAAGCCACTAAATGCGCCAAAACAGTGTTAAAAATAAATGTAGGCATTAATAAATTTATAAAATGCAACATAATTTTGTATTTCTGTTTTGATTTGCTTCTGCATTTATTTACATCACAATTTTTTTTTTTGCTTTCTCTTTAAATTTCCCATTTGAGATTTATGTATTATTTATTAATTTCATTCCCTGCATCTCATCAACTGAATTACTTTCCACTTATTTATTTCTGTTTTACTTTTGCATTTCTTTATTCTGCAAATGAGGGAGCTGTAATGTAAAGTGTGCCATGAGGTCAAGTTTGTGCCTGCTGGTTCACTGGCACCAGGTGTACAGCACAAATGGCAGCCTCTAGTCAAAGAGACTGAAGGTGCTCAGCTAATGTAGCTGAAAATGATCAGTCTGTACCTTTAATGACAAAGAAAACCTATAAATTAGTACAAAGGTACATAACTTAAAAAGCAAATTAAAAAAAAAAAAATCAAGTTAATGTTACATTTTACAAAGTAATACCTGCATTTATTTATTTGGCAGTTTTGGTCCTCCACACTACGAAGCATCTTAGTAAAGGCATTTAAGCCATGTTATCAAATACACAAAAAGAAGCACACAGATTTAGTAATTGTTTACACTGAGCTCTGAGGTGTGTTTCTGTGTGTACCTGCACATGCTCCGTTAGGCTAAGGCTTTAAGCAATCTGTAGTTCTGTGTCTCCATCCATCTCTATGGTAACAGGGGAAGGAAGGGCTAGCTGAAGGTGGGCGAATGTTCAAAATGTTTGC
Organism: Heterochromis multidens; assembly: GCA_015108495.1. Taxonomy (NCBI): domain Eukaryota; kingdom Metazoa; phylum Chordata; class Actinopteri; order Cichliformes; family Cichlidae; genus Heterochromis; species Heterochromis multidens. Next base: position 10,942 of record VUQS01045159.1, read on the forward strand.
AAAATTTTCATTTTCATTACTGGAATCATCAAGAGGCAATGAAACGTGTGGACTGAATACAGAGGAACCGTTTGTGTGTATATGTGGACAGAGGCTACACTTGAGGAGATTCACATTATCATCCCGTGTGTTTACGTGTATTGTTTGTGTGTTGTTTTACCTTCTGACTCTCCTCCCTGCTCATGGCTAATGCCAGCTGGAGCTGCAACTCCTCTTCCCCACTGGTCTGAGGTCGAGCCTGCTCCAGGTCTGAGGCGGCTCGAGGAGACGAGGACGAGGCTGCAGAGGGAACAAGTGAGGATTTTAGGGAGAACGGAATAAGACTGTTAGGAGAAACACTTGATGTGGGGATGCATGAGCAGCTCCAGAAGGACAAAGAGCATAAAAAGTATGGGGCTGATTTGAATATTTTCAGGCCTACGCTGCAGTATTGATAATCTATGTGGTTGTCCAAAGTGCTGGGCTACAGCGCAAAAAGCATTTCATTAGGGATGCGGCAATGATCCTGAATTCAAATGTGTATTTTTAACTCTTGATCTATTTACTCACAACTTGTTATCATACAATAGAAGACGGTCAGTGCTCCAGATAAGTTTAGACTTTGCATTTCCACAACACTCACAGTTAAAAGAAGACGGAGAGCCTCTGGAGCGACTGAATTCCTCCCCATATAGCACAGCCATGCTGGGTTGACTTGTTCGTCTGCCTGGGTGGTAGGATGGGGGTATACCTCCATAAACACCTCCACCCCCTCCACTGCCTCCACCAGCCATTCGCTCCTTGGTCTTAAGGGCTTGACTCCTCTCCTGGCGGAGCCGCTCCTCGTCCCGAAGGAGGCACACCAGTTGGCGTGCTTTTTCCCTTACGTTGGCCCCCTGGTCTCTGCCATCACGATCCACATACTGAAAGTCGCGCAGGGTCTGAACCACATACAAAAAGCATCGCAGTTTTTTTTTAAGTACAGAATTTAGCTATAAAATTCAAGATACGGCTGAGAAGATAACAGGGTGGTGGTTAAGATGATATGATTAATAAAATGATAAACCAGCTCAGTTTCTTAGGGTTTCACAATGATGAGGTTCTTTTAGCTGCACTCCAATACCTGAATAGTGAATGCGTTCTCACGGCATTGTTGGGCCACCCTCTCTGATCCTGTCTTCAGCAGGTAATCCAACAGAGTCAGGGCCTGGAGTCAAATCATGATTAGCACACTGATTCTCAAAAACTGGCAGCCAATATATTTCTGATGTGCACATTACAACTGACATTTTCATCCAGACTTTAAAGAACAAAATAAAAAATGCATGACTGTTATTCAGTGGAGCTAGTGAGTGGTGGTGGATGACCAGCAGTTAGAGAGAAGCTACAGTTCACAAAGTCAGATCAAATGTCAAAGCTCACTCATGTCTTTCATGAGGTCACCTTGTAGACATGTCTCCAGTTCTTGCCACTGTCATTGAGGCGCTTCCACACCATGCCCATGACCTCAGCAAACGCCACCACATTGAAGGTCAAGTCAGCAATCTCTGACATGAGAGACGAGGATGGCCCCCATGGATCGTTTGAGGTGGCCTCGCGAACCTGCACATTGGCAGCAGAGGAATGATGTCCATTTATGTTTCATGTCTGAGAGGTTTCCAGTGCCACAGCATATATGTATAATAGTCTAAAATGACTAATAAATAATGACACTCGAAGAACACAGTTCATTTAATACAATACCTTGATCTCCGCTTCTGAATAGTTGTGCACAATATTCTTCACCTGCCTGCGCAGGGCTGAGGTTGTCATGGTGACAGGTGATGAGAAATGTGGAGGGAGAGAAGGTGAAAAACAAATGCTCAACAGGTTAAGAAAGGGGGAGAAAGGGGAAGAAAGGGGAAATGTAGATGGGAGGAGGAGAAGAGTGGGGAGGTAGCTATGTCAGTAAAGGCTCCTCTTTTCTTTCGGGAGTTGTAAGATGCCCCTGTAAGAAAGAGATGAAGATGATACATGAACATAAAAAGTATGAAGCGCATGACTCTAGAAGTACCTTCATGTCTTTTTCACTCTGCACTAGTTGACGCAATTAACCAGAAACTCAACATAATGCTCGCGGGATCACCAGTGTCAGTCCAGCATAGTGTTAGTTCAGGCCAAACGTAGTGGGAGCCCTGATCAGCTGGGCTTCTACACATCCAATCAGCAAATCTCATATAGGGCATGTTATTTTAGCTGCCTACCCACAGCTGCTGTGCATATGCAAGCTGCTTTGCAACCAGCCAAACTCCTCCCTTCATGTTGTCTCTGACTTACTTATTACCCTGTTTGTTATCACCTGCTGTATTCTGTATAGTGGTGCTATCTTTCATGATGATAGATAGTGGGTTTGAGGATTTTCCAGACTGGATCCAGTTTTATATGTTACACACAGTGGCTGGACACTGTGGCTTGTTGTTTCCACTGTGCTTCAATAGTCATTGATTACAGTTTTACTTATATGTCACCTGATGATATAGTTTTCAGTATTTTGATATAAGCTTATTGTACACATTGCAGATTATTATTATTATATATTATTATTTAGGGTGGGGTTTTCCCAGGCCTGTATTTTGATGACAGATCTAACAACCAATTATTATTATTATTATTATTATTAGATTAATTCTGCTAATTCTAACATGAACTACTCTTATTGGTATTCTAATTAGAGCCATTCACACTTCTGTCATGGTCACTCCCTCCTATGATTTGCTATGGGGTTCTTTTCTAACAACTTCTGGCACCTGTAAATGCCGACCTCACAGTCTGTAAATGACTGTTAACTGCTGGGAATCAGTTAGGTCTGCAGGTATCAACAGGGCTGAAAATCAGTTTTTTCATGCAGTATGGATAGAAGGGTGATGATGTTTCAAAATACAGTCATATTACCAAAAATAAATCTCTGGAAATAACAATCTTCTTTTGGCTATCAGTGGTCCTGGCTGAATTAGAATTCCCCAATAATGTATCAGGAAAACCATCAACAGGCTGACGCTCCCTCTCTACAAGCAACATGGCCATTACCACTAAAAACAACAAGCTAACCTAAAGGCTTTAATTTATTTGTTACCTGCATTAATTAGATAACAGTGAAATGAAAGTATAAACAATGACTGATGATAGAGACTGACTGAGCGGTTTCCAGTTTGTGCCCCATCACAGAGAAGTAGGTCATACTAAAACTCTGGCACTCAGGTGTTTGATGAAGCTTCTTGGTAGCTTATTTTATTCAGGCCACCGTGCACACACAGGCAGCCAGCCTGTGTGTGCACGGTGGCACACAGTTGCAACCCAATTTTCTCTTCCAAATTCGTATTTCACAAAGGACATTAGGGAATTGATCATTAAGGGTTCCTGTGATACATCTCCCGCTTCCAGCGACTATAAGCTTTCACTGACACAGAACGTAATTAACCTACTAAACCAGAGCTGAACTAGGGTGACCTGACTAAATTAAATCTCTTTTCATCTGTCTTCAGCTCACTAAACTGTCAGATGATAGAAAATATACTTTTACTATACTATAAAATATCCCTCTTATCATGCCCATTTCTAATGAAAAGGTAAAGCTTTCAGTTTCTTAGCGTTTGAATACATTGGCCAGATGTGGCAATCAAATATGTACCCTGTGTCTTCATACCATAAAGTAAAGAAATGCAGGTTCAGCACACTGATCAAAGATCCATAGTTGTAAAGCAGAAAACCCTCCACAATCTAGATGAGTCTCCTTCCCAGTTCAGTGTCTGCTGATAAAAAAGAGAGTTTTGTCTGCAATCTTCACATATTATCACCTATTTCTGTGTTCATGATAATTTTCTCAACAATATAAGTCAGAAAATAAAATTCAGCCTGGCTTTACCTGGGTTGTTACTTTAAAGGAGTTGTGTCACAAGGAAAACAGTACGAATACGTTTCTATCAGGGACAATTGTCTGCATAAAAATAGATTTTTTTACATTACATGCTTCCCTTAGACAATATTACTAGAAAACACTACATATATTTTCATCACTATGCAGATGATACCCAGCTATATCTATCTATAAGGCCAGATCACACAAATTTATTAGTTAAACTACAGACATGTCTTAAAGACATAAAAGCCTGGATGTCCCATAATTTTCTTCTCCTAAATTCAGACAAAACTGAGGTTATTGTACTTGGCCCTAAAAATCTTAGAAACATGGTGTTTAATCCGATACTTACTCTGGATGGCATTACCTTGGCCTCCACCAACACTGTGAGAAATCTTGGAGTCATTCTTGACGAGGATATGCCCTTCAATGTGCATATTAAACAAATATGTGGGACTGCTTTCTTTCAACTGTGCAATATCTCGAAAATCAGAAACATCCTGTCTCAGTGATGCTGAAAAACTAGTTCATTCATTTTTTTTACCCTTTTTTTTATCTTGTATAATTTTGTTAGATTTTATTATGTAATTTTATTATTTTATTATGTGAATGCAGCTATGTCCAGCATTGTTTGTCCAAAACAATTTCCCATGTGGGACTAATAAAGTTTATTCTTATTCTTCTTATTCTTACTTCTAGGCTGGACTATTGTAATTCACTGTTATGAGGTCGTTCTAAAACTTCCATAAAAAGCTTACAGTTAATCCAAAAATGCTGCAGCGAAAGTACTAACAGAGGCTAGAAAGAGAGAGCATATTTCTCCCATATTGGCTTCTCTTCATTGGCTCCCTGTTAAACCCAAAATTTAATTTAAAATCCATCTCCTCACACACAAAGTCATGAATAATCAGAGCCCATCATATTTTAATTATCTCATAGTATCATATTATCCCAATAGAGCTCTGACTGCAGGCTTACTTGTAGTTCCTAGAGTTTCTAAAAGTAGAATGGGAGGCAGAGCCTTCAGCTTTCAGGCCCCTCTTCTGGTGAAACCAGGACCCAGTTTGGATTCAGGAGACAGACACCCTCTCTACTTTTAAGATTAGACTTAAAACTTTCCTTTTTGATAAAGGTTATAGTTATTGCTGGATCAGGTGACGCTGAACCATTCTCTAGTTATGCTGCTAAAAGCTCAGTCTGCTGCAGGACTTCATCTGATGCACTGAGCACTTATTCTCGACTTACCACTTTTCACTATGTTTATATACCACTGCAGCATGTCATTAAATGTTTGTCTTCTCTCTCACTTAGTCTGTTTTGTCCTGTCTTCCTATGCTCTCTTTTTCTTTTCTCTTTCCCCTTACCCCCCAACCAGTCACAGCAGATGGCTGCCCCTCCCTGAGCCTGGTTCTGCTGGAGGTTTCTTCCTGTTAAAAGGGAGTTTTTCCTTCCCACTGTTGCCAAGTGCTTGCTCATAGGGGGTGGTCTGATTGTTGGGGTTTTCTCTTCTCTCTGTATTATTGTAGGGTCT
>VUQS01045164.1:0-13246 GCA_015108495.1 Heterochromis multidens
AGGTATACCTATGATGAAAATTACAGGCCTCTCTCATCTTTTTAAGTGGGAGAACTTGCACAATTGGTGGCTGACTAAATACTTTTTGCCCCACTGTATGTGTTGGTTTACGGTACACACTGACTTTCAAATGCCCCCCATTGCTGATGGAAATCTCACAGTCTAAGAAGGCTAGCCTGTCATTTTTCATATCCTCCCTGGTGAACTTGATGTGTTTGTCCACCGAGTTAATGTGTTCAGTGAATTGTGGTACGTCCTGAGATTTGATTTTCACCCAGGTGTCATCCACGTACCTGAACCAATGACTCAGTGGTGTTCCAGAATAGGATAACAAAACCCTCTTTTCCACTTCCTCCATATACAGATTGGCCACAATAGGAGAAACTGGGGAGCCCATGGCGCACCCATGTTTCTGCCTGTAGTACTGGCCCTTGTATGTGAAATATGTGGACTGAAGACACAGTTCCAAGAGCAGACATACTTGGTCAGTGTTGAGGGTGGTCCTGTTGGTGAGGTTGGGGTCATCCTGTAATCTCTTACGAACTACCTCCACTGCTTCAGTAACTGGAACACAAGTGAAGAGAGATGTAACATCATACGATATAAGGTTGGGGAAGCCTGCAGTCAGCTGAGACTGAAGAAGTCACCAGAGGTGACGAAACGTTTCTCCCACTAAAAAACGCTACGTCCAGATGAACAGATTCAGCTTTTTGGGATTCTTTTACCTGGATTATTGAGCATGCATCAAGAGAAGTTCATGGTAGGAAAATTTTTTTATTTTTCTATTAAAAATATCACAACAGTACAAATAAATACATGCCTTGTCAGCCACTTGAAGGTTAAAATATTGGAGATTTTGAGTGTAACCCTTCTTTGTTTCAGTGGAGGAGTGAACAGGATACAAATGAAGTCTATTTTCCTTATTATTTATTTATTATTATTTTTTCTATTCTTCACCCAGGTCCAGTATGGAGCAGGGCTGGCAGCTGCTATGGCTCTGCTGTGGCTTGTTTCCTCCCAGCCAGCCTCTTCTGAAGCATGCTCAGAGATTTCTGGAGTCGCGGCGTAGAGAGCCCCTTGCCTCCGACTGTTTGCAGCGCCTGCAGAGCTCTCTGAGGTTTGTGCCACGTGTTGAGCTGCATTATGTATCACTAACACACAGAAGCTGTTGGGTTTTTGTGACAGGAAGAGTGTGTGTTGGTAGCTTCTGCTTCTCGTTGATTTCAGAGGGAGACAATTCATAGAGTAGAAAATGACTGAAAGCTGATTAATTTTCCCCCAGGTTCAAAAAGGAAATGTCAAATGATTTGACTTCTTATTCTAGATTATTTGAGATTAAGTTGTGCGGAACTCACATGTAGTGATGAACAGTCCTTTTTATGCAAATGTGTTGCATCACCTTCACAGTGAGGTGACCACACTCAGCATTTGCATGACCTCAGCTATAAATGCATCTGATTTGCATTCAGTGTTACCTCCATAATGCTAACAGTCTCTGAGAGACTTGTTTTTATTAAAGTATTTTGTTAGTAATCAAAAAATACAGAAAGCAAAATGTTAAAAACATTTATCATATATGCAGAGACACATACATACATACTGTCCTCTTAGCATAAGCATTTGACAGACTGGTCACAACAAGGGGGCAATAATTCCACTTTTTCTTAAGACAAAAGAAGAAAGTGAAGTTAAAGGAGACCCATTATGGTTTCTCTTATTTCCTGTCATATATCTCCTGTTCCAGTGATAGATGTTCATGTTAAACTTGGCCAGGTTTCAGATAATGAAGTATGTACAAGTAATCCCAGTGTGAGCCAAAAGCCCAGGCCTCAGACTGCTCTAAATACTCAGTTTTAGACAGTTTTTTCTACCCTTAAATCTGTATGATGTTACTGAAAGCGTATATCTCTGATATGGTCATCTCCGATGAATAACAATAAGCCTGATGATGTGTTTGTCTCTGTTCTGAGACCTTCCCACCAAGCGTGTGTCATTAGGTGAGGTGTGGTCTCACTGAACTTCCATGTGCATACATGATTAGGTCACAAAAAGCATTAAAAGGAGGATCTGCAATGGATGTGGGTTGCAAAGGGGATTGCAGAGGCAGAAATAACTGTAGACAGGCTAAAGCAGCTTAAATAACATGTCCTAAAGGCATAAGCTGAGCCATCAGCTGATGTGACCTGGCATTGAGATCGACTGACTGGAATTATGGGTTGCACCTGAGTACTTCAGGCCTTCTTGAACTCTGCTCATATCTCTAAATTACTTAAAAACCTTATATTCTGTCTCCAAGGAGTCCAAGATTGCATGGTTATTGGTACTGGAGTAACTCATAAATTATACTTTTGGCTCATTAAATATATATATAACCTAAATCCAGTTGGTACTAAAAAGAACAGTCAGGAAAGTTGTTTTAGGAGCACTGAACCTTTGGACCATCTGTTTAAATAAGGAAACAAATAAAGCAGGTGACTAAGCATTTGCTGTTCTGCTGTAGGATGGAGCCCAGGAAGCTTCCACCTCACCAGGTGGAGTTAGATGCCATCCAACAAAACAGTACCCAGATCTGCCATAAAATCCACTTCCCTAACGACACAGACGAGGTAAAAACTTTTTATTAAAAAAAAAAAAAACAGGCCAAAGGACGCATTATTATTGATTAGGAATTGCATTTTGGGGTTCTCTCTGATTCCTCTTCCTTCACCAGGTTTTTGAGGTGGCCACCAACACCAGGATCAGGGATCTTATTCAGAACATTTCCAGGAAGCTTGAACTGTCTTCAGCAGAAGGCTTTAGCATTTTTGTCAAAACAAACGACAAGGTTCATTTGGCATTTTTCCCCATTTATACAATATAGTGCCTGCCATTTTTGAGAAACTAAAAACCAGCCTGTGGTTGTGTTTTTGTTTCAGTTTCTCAGTTTGAATGACGCAGACTACTTCTTTGATAGTCTGAGGCAAATCACTGACTGGTCCAAGAGTGTCAAGAGGATCAATGATGGTAATAAAACATCCTCTGATCAGAGTGACAGCAGGACTTTAAATGGTTGGCTATATTTACCTGTAAAAACCTCTCTGCTCGTCTGTGTGTGTGTGTGTTCTGCAGGTGGGCTGGCCAATATAGCCTACACCGTGTTCTTCATGAGGAAGCTGTGGTTCAATGTGATCCCTGGCAGAGACATAAAGGCCGATCTTATCTTCCATTTCCCTCAGGTACATTTGAATGACATCTCATTTTCCAGTTTTTCCAGCTGATATGAAGCCAGAGATTTCCATGCTCTTCCTCACACAGAAATGATGTTAAGAGATTAAAATCTAGAAACAGGCTGTTTGGTAGACAGTTGTCTACCATTGAAAAACTTTTTGAATACTTGGTTTAAAGGTCAAATTTAGGCCCAAATCTGTTGGAAAAAATGAATGTACCATCTTTCTAACCTCCAGGAGTTACCCAAGTACCTGAGAGGCTATCATGCTTGCAGCAAACAGGAAATGCTCAACATCGCGGCTTTGCTCTTCAGGATGAAGGTCAACAATGATAAGAGCCAGTTAGTCATGATTCCTAAGCTGCTGAAGGAGCTGGTGCCCACTGACCAGCTAAAGGCAATGTCTGAAAATGAGTGGAAGAAGGTAGGAGGGCTTAAAGGATAATGCTGTTGTTATTCTTGTTCTTCTTATTGTCAACAAAGACCAAAACCAGCAGTATATCGTTCATCGTCCTTTCTGAAAATGTCAACTTTAGCAGTAGGATACAAAGCCATGGGTCAGTTAACTGAGGCTATACTCAGGTAGCATGTTAACACAAAAACACAGTTAACATTCTGATGTCTGACAGGTTCACCAAATAGCATACTTCAGTACATGCACGTTCTATTTTCAGTGTATAAGTGCATTTACACAGATGATTAAAGCTACTCAGATGCTAGCCATCATAGGTGTAGTGCTGCTGGAGCACACCAGAAAGACGCACCCCCACTTTTTCCCCTCAAAGTGAGTAAAACCCAGTTGAAGTTCAATGATTGAGACAAAGAAGAGGCTGAGAGACAGATGACATTATAATCTATTGATAGAGTCATTCATGTGGTGACTTACTGATTAATTTATGTAAACTGTGTAACAACTGTTGTTACAAAGCCTTAGGAAAGAGCCAGCATCCTGGGTTCCAACCTGTACTTAAACACATAGCACTACACCTCTGCTAGCATCAGGAGGATTTCACTACTAATGGTGATGCAGTAGACTGTACAAAAGATGAACGTAGCCACCATGCTGTCACACATTGGTTTGTGAAGTGCTGTGGTGAAGCTTGGAGCTGAGCATTTTTGATGACTGAGGGGCAGGTCTTACTGAGAAACTGAAGTATACTGGACATACACTGGATAACGATTTGTGATTGACTGGTCAATAGCAAATAAGCATTCCCTGATTTATCCTCCTTTCTGTCTCTAATAATGACCATAATTTACCAAATAAACTTCATGCTTTATTCAATACTATATCTGTTACAAGCTGTATGGTAGTCCCTGCCATACATGTAGAGAAAAGGGGTGTCATGATAAGCATAATATTTTAAAATAACCTATCAAATGAAGAAAAGTAAATAACTCTGTAGTTGTTCTTTTTTTTTATGCCTACAGACTATCGCCACATATATAATAAACAAATTTAAAGATTAATCTGATAGCACTATTGCCTTTTTTCCAAATGTTATATCAATATGGTGTTAATATCGTTATGATGAGAGCTTTTTAACAAGATAGACATGATGTCAACATCTGATACAGTCAACCCTAGATGACATTGTCACTGTGGCACAAAATAAAGAGCCAAAGGATCATAGTCAGTATAATTGTCAGGCCTCACCTGACAATTATCATCTCCTCTTCACTGCATCCATGAATCTTCTCTGTATTCTTCCTTTTTTCCTCCTGCCTGGCAGCTCCATCTTCAACATCCTTTGTCCAATACATCCACTATCTCTCCTCTGCACATGTCCAAATCATCTCAACCTTGATTCTCTAACTTTGTCTCCAGACCGCTGGTCCTGAGCTGTCCCTCTGATGTTCTTATTTCTAATCTTCTCCATCCAGGTCACTCCCAAAGAAAATTTGGGCATCTTCAGCTCTGGCACCTCCAACTTGGCCTCCTGTCTTTTTCATTAGTATCACTGTCTCCAAACCATACATCATAGCAGGGCTCACTACCATCTTCCCTTTCACTCTTGCTGATATCCTTCTGTCACAGATCACCTGCCCGTACTCTCTTCTTCACCTCTCTTGTGCACTATCCGTAGCTTTGGATGGTTGAACCCAGGTATTTAAACTCATTCACCTTCACTACCTCTACTCCTTGCATCTTCTTTCTATAGTTTTTTTTTTTCTATTTTCAGGTTTTAGAAAAGGTGTGGAGATTTGGTTTGAAACTCTTTTGGTTGCAGTTTAATAAACACTTGGTTCATTACTGAGCATTTAAAGCTGAATTTTAATGCTGATTAACTATAAATAAACTACAGTGTTTGTGTTCATGGTAATAAAAGAACATGTCACCCAGTCTAGCAGTGATCACGGTCACTGATAGTTTGTTGACCACAGTGGAGTACATCTTTATCATGAGAATATCACATCACTTACCTTTTGAATCATTATGTCCTTCCTGTGGTCCCCATTTCAGCTCACTGAGAGTTTACCCTGAAGGCTGTGGGGGTGTTGGAAAATCATTAACCTCATTAGAAGTAGTGCAGAGACTTGAGTGTGCTGTTTCACTCTGTGATAAATGTATTTTTCATTTTCAGAATATTACCGTGTCATATAACAAACAAACTGGAATGACAGCTGATGAAGCTAAGGTGGCGTTTCTGAAGGCAGTTCACCGTTGGCCAACGTTCGGCTGTACTTTCTTTGATGTGAAGGTGAGGCCTGCAGCGAGTGCAGCACATATGATGATTATCTTGCAATCAGCAATCAGATTGGTTGGGTGGGTGGCGTGTTTATCTGATTGCTATTGATATCTGTCACTATTTCTCAAGCCTCTGTTTTTTTTTTTAACACAGTCATGACTATTTCTTTCTGCAGATCATGTAGCAGTGTGACAGTTTCCTCATTTGCCTATCTTTCTTTCTTTTCAGCAAACATCAGAGCCAAAATTTCCAGATATTGTGCGAATTGCCATCAGTAAGCAAGGACTCACAATCATCCATCCTAAAACCAAGGTTAAAGAAAGTCTAAAACTCTCTGGAGCAGTAGTCATTTGAGTGTCCTTCTCATATTAACATTTTGTTTTGTTTTTTTTCTTGTTTGAAGGAAATTCTGGCAACTCACCCATTCAACCGCATTGCTAACTGGTCCAGTGGAAGCACCTACTTTCACATGACTATTGGTAATTTAGTTAATGGCAGCAAGTTCCTGTGTGAAACTTCACTGGTAAGATGTTAACCACTCTGTAAGTTTTGATTATATTTCCTTTACATTTCCTTTTCTTTACCTCGCTGTCTTATTTTAAAAGGGCTACAAGATGGATGATCTTATAACCTCTTACGTCAACATGTACCTCAAAGAGAGGAAGGCTGTGCAAACCAGAAACCGCCGCTTTGACATCTAAACTCAGTGGCACGACAGCTCGCAGAAAGCATGCTGTGTGCCTGTAGCTGCAGACTGACGCTTGTACACACAGTAGTTCTCTGTTTTTGGATTGGCAATCAACATTTTTGTGCTTTGTTTAAAAAAACATTGAATTATTACATGGAACTAAGTAGTTGCAGATTTCTCACTTTTATTTAAAGCCATGTATGCTTTAATATGTGTAAAAGTAACATAATCAGAACTTACTGGTCTCTTTGGTCTTTTTAATGATTTGGTCTTTGTATTCAGAACCATAACCCTCTGAAGTGAAATAACTGTAGAGCATTATTATGAGTAAATAAAACCCAAATTGGATGAACTTGAGTTAAAGACCTTAGCTCTAATTGTGTAAATGTGAATTTCATTACATTTGTGTGTTGAATTTTGAGACTCTTTTTGCCTTTTGGTCTACAAATGTATGTGTCCATTTAGGTGCAAATGGAAATAATTTAAACTTGCACTACATTCATGTGGGATTTCACTTTTTTTTTTCTTTTTAGCTCAAAGCCTGAAGTATTTTCTGTCGTTGCTCACCAAAATTTCACAGATGTCATTTATGTGCACAGGACATAAAGTTTTGCATGTGTATTCAAGTTTGTGGATTAAAAAAAGTTCACTTGTGAGCAAATATTAGACATAAATTTACCTGACTTAAAAACATTAAAGATTTTATGGTAAGCAAATTTACATTTCGTGTTTTCTTTCTCAAAGAAATGTGCAAATTCGAATTTTATTCCTGCTGAAAGACTCAAAAAGGCAGTTTTTGGAACATAATAAAATCAAAATTTGTTTACACTTCTGTTTTTTAAAGTTTCATTTGGCACTACTGTCACCACTGCTCCTAAAACTGGACAAGTGTCAAACCGATTTCACGATTTCCTTAAAACTCATTTAAAGTTTGCTCAGTAGTGTTTAAAAACTGCATATGGTACCTTTAAATGAGCTCATCTTCAAAGAAAAATATAAAAAGTTCTATAGAAAGCTACTCCAGCCTGCATGTCGAAATATCCTTGGGCAAGATACTGAACACTGAGTTGCCCCCGATGCATCCATGAGTGTGTATGTGTGAATGTTGACAAAGGTATAGAAAAAAAAGTGCGTGTATTAATGTGTGTGTGATTGGGTGAATAAGGCTTGTACTAAAAAGCATTTTGAGTGGTCAGTTAGAGTCGAAGAGTGCTATATAAGCACATGTCCATTTAGTCGTGTGGCTTTCCAGTAAGAACAATTTTACATGAAAAAGATTTCCAACCATGTGTACAAGTAGCTACGCCGACTCGGTGTGTCAGGCAGGTCTGACTGTGAAACCGCATGATCACTGGATAATGACTTGACAGTCATGCTCATTGGCTATTTATATCAGTATGACCAAGATTTACAAAATAGACTTCATTACAGAGGTCAAAGTTCAGAAAGCTGTTTTATCACAGAACTCTGGAAGTCTTTCTGCAACCACAACTCTCGCCATCTGATGGCCTTCAGATAGAATGCAAATTTAAAGCACTTCTGCACTGGCTTCATGTTTCTTACCTGGAATAACTAGCTAAAATCCTGAATAAAGGGAATGTCATTGTGGTGTGTTGGTCCTACGCACAGCTTAACATTGTCTACACGTTGTCACCAGGGGGCAGTGTCACAAATTTGTGGAGCAACCAGTTTGTGGGCGACTCTTGGTTCTGCCAGCTGTTGGTTCAGCCAGCTGTGGAGAAGACTGAAGTGAAACTGAGTGTTAAAAACAATGAAAACTGTCCACTGCAGCCACCGTCTGTATGTTTGATCTGTGATGTCTTTTCACAGCAATTGACCTACGCTGAGCATCATCCCCATCTGAGACTTAGATGCTGTCTTTCTTCTTTAAAAAGATGGAACTACTGCTCGTGATATCACTCACTGGTTTCTGAAATCCTGTTCTGAAGCCTTAAGATGAACAAATGTGATGAGAGAGGGGCGGGTCTGACTGTGAAACCACACACTCATAGCCCAGATAATCCTCCTTTTCTTTCTAGTATGACCAAAATTTACACAATGGACCCAAAATGAGTGACTGAGACCATAAACTCAGCAGGGAGGTGTTTAAAGAGGCCAGGGGAGAGAGCTGTTTTCCCTTTAGAATTCTATTGGCCTTCTATAGGTATCGCCCCCTGGTGGCCATTAAATAGAATCCAGGTTTAAGGCGCTTCCACATTGGCTTCACTTTTTCAGACCTGGAAGCTGCATCCATCTTTTATACTGTCTGTTGTTGGTAATACGTCTGCCATCAGGGATAGCCAATAGTTAAGTTGTTAGCTAACAGTACAAACAAAATTATGGAGCTAAACATAAAAGCTGAAAATGATCAAATGGTGAATTGCTACAGATAGCTGTAAAATGAAGGAGCAGCTAAAAGTAGTGAATGAATGGATAGTAAAGCTAACAGTTATGAACAGCTGAAACAGTTACCTTACTTAAACAGATGGTAAGCTGAAGATAGCATGGACCTGGTTTAAAGTTAGTTTGAATGCACATTTGAACGTTAGAGGTTATTTTTATTCTTGAGTTGACTAACTTAAAATGAAAAAAGTTGAGAACTGATGCTTTAAAACTTTTGTTTTCAAATCTGCCCAAACTAAAATGCAAATTTTGGCCTCCTGTATTTCTGGTTCCATTAGTGATCTGTATCTGATAAGCTTAGATGTGCACAGCTCAGTTTGTTTACATGTGGGAGGCTGAATATGTGAAAAGTCCACAGCTACATACAATGGGAGATTTAGCCTTTGAAATGAAAGCATCTCATTTAACTCTTTCATTGGCCAGCAAAAGCACGTTTTATTGACTGAACCCTCCCAGCAAAAAGAAGAATGATAAATTTATGGTGGTGTGCACTCACACAAGGAAATGTTTTTGCTTCAGGGCAACAAGACGCATAACAGACAAAGTGGAGAAACTGAACAAAAGTGGGGGGTTGTCCCAATTAGCAGTTGGCAGAAGATTAACAGAGTAGTGATGTCAAGGCTTCTTCACAGTCCTGCACAGATAGTGGTTTCATTGAAGTCTACAGAACACCATTTGCATATCGTTGATACAGAGGAGAAGAAGGGCTGATGTGTCTGACACACAGCTGTGAAGTTCATGTATGAAAGAAATATTATCTCCCCTCGGCCAGTGGGTCCCCTCTCCACATCTGTCCGATGGCTATGTGACTGATTATTTTGGGCATTCCAATTCAAGATGCCCCCAGGAGGCAAGACAGCAACAAGGGCCTCTGTTTCCTCCAAGCACCCCCCACTCTAGGCTCTTGTTTTTCTCTGGCTCTCCTATAGTGAGGGCTTGGGGCCCTCTCTGGAATTGAGTAGGCCATCTCTGAAACTTCAGTCATAAACTTTTAACAACACAATTAACAACACAGTCCATCTTCTATCTGTCGGTGGGAGGATGGGAGTTCATGGTAAAGACACTTAGTACACCACTAGCCCTGGTTTCCATGGAGCCATACCCGACAACTCATAGCGACTGAGGTATGCCATTCTTCTTTCCGCTGCTAAAATGTGCCGCTCATTCTGACTCAGGCTATTGTGGAGTGCACAAGTGGCTCTCTGAAGAGAAGGGGATGGAGAAAGAAAGGGTGGGGTCAGGGTTCAAACGAAAGGCTCCCATTGGGACTCCCTTTCTGTTATCAAATTTGTTGAGACACAAAAAGAGCTACAGTCTCATTCCCAAGAACATCTTGAGGGAGCGATAGGGGGGTTATAGGACAGCATTCCTCATGTAAGAGCACCAGTTTTTCCACAGAGTGGCAGACGTACTCCCTGTCTTCACATACAGCTCCCTGCTCCTGCACTGATTATCTCGTCTTTGTCTTCAAGTAGTGAAACTTTTCTTCTCCGGAGTCCCGGTCCGGTAAGTCTTCTTCATTATTTGTTCTTGTATAACTTAAACTAAATACCTGCCTCAGTGGTTGTATTTATCTAATACATCTCTTTGGAAATGGCTCACTTTGGTCATGCAAACCCAAACACCTCAGTCTTTTACTGATTGCAGTGTTTCATCATTTTAAACTTGCTGAATATCAAGTGGACTCATTTAATCCTATTACCGTATTTAACATTTTCTTTATCCCAGCTAAAAATAGAAGATTTCACACATTACAGCTGCTGCAGATTTTTCACAAGTATTGTTTGTAAAGGACCAATAAAAGGATGTTCAGTCTCCTCTTCACTGCACAGATCTGCTTATCCAGATTGCTGTGATGAAGGCAGATTTTAGCTTTGTCTCTCTCCAGGATTATCCGTATTTATGGAAGCTTTTCCATTCAGCTGCTCCGTTCCCGGTTTGTTATTCCTGCTGGGACTGCAGCCCTCTTTCTTCAGGGGGACTGAAAGCTATGACTCTGAGCCCTGGCTGAGAAATGCCCCAGCATGCGGGTCCCACAACACCCACTGAAAGGAGCCACGCTGCTTCTTAAAGGGTCAAAAGTTTGGAAGTGAGCTGGTGAAACAGAGATTAAGCCCAGTCAGACTTTTTTTTTTTTATTGTGAATCCTTGTGATTATGCAGCATTATTTAATCACATCATTTCAACAATATCTTTGACATAAAAAAAAACTATCAGCAATAAAACATAAACAGAACACAGAAACAATGCAGGAATATGAGAAAAAACAATATGTTATTTTTAATCTGTTCATGTGTAGCAAATCAAACACTGTATGGTTTGCATGAATCAGTTATTCAGACTGTCTTTCCGTTAAATCCAAATCTTTTCAAATTTTTTTTACTTGTCCTTAAATATATATGTTATTCTTCACTAACCTGTATGTAATATACTCAACAGCCATTTTATTGGGTACACCTTGCTAGTACCAGCTTGGACACCCTTTTGGACTTCAGAGCTGGCTTAATTAGTCATGGCATAGATTCACCAAGGTGCTGAAAACATTCCTCAGAGATTTGATAGCATCACACACAAATCTCCTGTTCCACCACATCCCAAAGGTGCTCTATTGCCTTGAGATCTGGTGGCTGTGGAGGTCATTTGAGTACAGTGGACTCACTGTCATGTTCAGGAAAACCAGTTTGAGATTATTTGAGCTTTGTGACACAGTGCGCTATCCACACTGTGGTCATAAAGGGATGGACATGTTCAGCAACAATACTCAGGTAGCTGTAGTGTTTAAATGATGCTCAGTTGGTACTAAGGAGTCCAAAATGTGTCAAGAAAATATCCCCCACACAATTGCACCAACACCAACACCCTGAACCGTTGATACAAGGCATTCATATTGTTTACACCAAATTCTGACCTTATCATCTGAACATTGCAGCAGAATGCGAGACTCATCAGACCAGACAATGTTTTTCCAGTCTTGAAGTGTCTAATTTTGCTGAGCCTGTGTGAATTGTAGCCTCAGTTTCCTGTTCTTAGCTGACAGGAACACCTTAGCTGGCACCTGGTGTGTTCTTCTGCTGCAGTAGCCCATCTGCTTGAGGGTTCAATGTGTTGTGCACTGAGAGATGCTCTTCTGCGTACCTTGGTTGTAACGAGTGGTTATTTGAGTTACTGTTGCATTAAAATGCCTAAATGCACTGAGTTGCTGTGCTTGGCTGATTAGATATTTGCATTAACGAGCAGTTGAACAGGTGTACCTAATAAAGAATGTATTTCACTTTCCAAATCTTCCTTTCATGCATTTAGCTTCAAATGTGAACTCTCTCATGAACAGGATGGATGCATTAAGGGAGTATTTTGGTATATTTGCGAACCTTCCATCAGCTACAGAACCGTATGTGTGGGTTGACGGTTCAGCCCCAGTTATACATGTTAAAAATGTTGGTGTTGGATCCAGCAGAAATACCAAAGTGAAAGAAGCCTTGCCTTAAATTAATTAAAGTCAGACGTTGCTGTTCACGCCCCGGAGATGCTTCTGTTTAGAGACTGAGCTAAAGCAACAGGGAAAAGAGAGCAGAAAATACAAAGAGTGAACAGTTGGAGCTTGGCAGGGTTGGACAGAGAAGTGGGTGGTCATTCCTAGGAAAATAGTTATTGTAAGATGTAAACAATATGCAATCTAGGAGGAATGTTGGAAGATATATTGATCAGTTTCATCCTCAAACCTTAAACCTTTACCAATAAAGGTTTTAAACTAACACGAAAGTTGCATTTAACAATGGACACTGTTACAAAAGTTGTTTGAGACCCCATTTAGGATAAACTTTTTTTTTTTAATACAATTTAAGGATATTTAATGAGACCTTTCATATGGTCTAGCATACGTTTGGTTGTAGATTTCTGGGGCATTTTTCACCTTTTTAGTTAAGAGACTGAATTGAAAAGTACAAGGTCAAGTTGTTTTGCTGTCCTGTGTTGTCGTGCATATCTTGCACAGAAGTGTTAATGTATGCGCCTGTAAAGTTTGCTATTTAGCTGATGTCAGACTGAAAGAGAAAATGTAATAACTTGGTCTGACTTCCTGGATTTACAGTTTTTCGAGGAAGTCTAATACTTGTAGTGGTTACAATGAAGCAATTGTAAACTCAGAGTAAAGTGCACATTAACCAGTAACCTGTCTGTTTTGTGTGTGTGTGTGTGTGTGTGTGTGTGTGTGTGTGTGTGTGTGTGTGTGTGTGTGTGTGTGTGTGTGTTGTGTTCTTATGT
>VUQS01045166.1:0-12596 GCA_015108495.1 Heterochromis multidens
GTGTGTGCGTTAGATTAGTCACAATCCTCCTTTCTCCTCTTTTCATCTTCTCCTCCCCTCTTCTCTCTCCATCCTCCTCTCTGTGTCTTCCTCTGACACTGCCACACACACTGCCTCCTATCTACCAGCTGCCACTTTGCAGCCATTCATCAGAGCTACGATTAGCGAGCGCAGGAATGTCATGTAGCTGCAGCCGACTTCTCACCCCAACCCTGACCTTTCACCTCTGAATGACCCCCGACGACCCCGAGCAGGAGCAGCTGCTTTTACTCTGTGATGACACGCTCCATTAGGCCCGACACCTGCTGCTACACATTTCAAATCACTGTGACACACACACACACACACAGAAATACATACAATATGGACACACAAAGATGCAAAAAAAAAAATGGTGAAAAAACAACATTCACAACAGTTACTTATGCACAGGCATACGCAAACACAATGGCCTTTGCACATGCTAATGCAGAAAGGCGGCCCTCTTATGGGATTACACAGTCATTACAGAGAGAGGGTCATGAGGGGCACCTGTAGCTGAGCGGCTCCACAGTCTATTAGGATCCAGTGTGTGTGAAAAACAGAGAGAGAATGAAAGACACAGAGTATGTAGTATATAAATTGAGGTATAAGTAGGCCTAGAGTAGTGTACAGCCAACACTAGCACCATTCAGTGGGCACTATGCATATGGTTCTGTGTGCAATAAGACCTTCTTTGTGTGAGTGAGTATTTCTGCGTGTGTGCATGTGTGTGCGTGAGTGAGTGTGTGAGGCTGTGTGTGGGCCCCAGGCCGACTCTGACAGCTCAGTGGTAGCCATCTGCTGGCAGTCACACCAGGAGAAAGCAACCGCAGCCAAACAATGGAGAGCAATGACAGGCCAGGATTTGTGGGTAGTTTTCTATATGTGTGTGTGTATGCGTGTGTGTGTGTGGGTCTGTGTGTATTTTAGTGTGGTGTGCGCGCTTTCCCTTCAAAGATCCAAATGAGCCCCTTTCTATGAGCATGTGCAGAGGGGCGTGGCTGTTGTTGATAGGCTGTCTCTGTTACCAGGCGATAGATTAACAAGCCCAAATGGCCATCTGAGGAGGATAGATAGCATGGGCGAGTGTGGGCTCACTTCATCTGCCTAGTCTATGTTTATATGTCTGTCCAACCCCTTTCTCTTTTATCTCCTTTATCACTCTGTATTCTTCTCTGTTCAAATTGGAAGTTCATACAAAAAAAACCCCCAAATGTTAGGTGGATGTGCACCTACTGCGCTTTGTTGCACACACGCACATAACTTGCACAATTTACTTGCACATAACATCAAAGAATTTCTTTGTATAGCCATCAAAAACCCAGTTTGTTAAACTCTCGCTATTTGTCTCTCTCCAACTGCAGGTAGAGTGCCATCGTGAATGTAGACAGATGGTTTGGTGTTGGAAGGAAGCTGGCTCCCTGGATTTGACACAGCAGTCTGAGAGCAAGCATCATCCAGCTGGGTAGAGGCCTACAGTGCCTCCTATAAAGAGCTTGCCAGGTGGCCAAGAAACAGGCTGCTGGTCTCCTGCATCCTCTACACGCTGTAGTCACTATTCTGCTATTATATCACCAAACATGACACAGAGCTGTTTTTGACAGAGACCAACAAATAAGTCAAGACCACAAGTCAGAAGCAGATGAACTGCAAAGCAAATGGCCAACAGGGAGGGGAGAAATGGCTGATTATGAAAAGAATCCTTCTCCCTGCACTCCATTTGACCAAGTGCACTGGCTGTGTTGTGCGTGTTGCTTTGGCCATCCATGCCTTTGGATGGCAGCACTTCAAAGGCAGCCATCAGCAAGTTCCTTCTCTTCCACCTCCTGCTGTTGCTAGCTTGTGTGTATGTTTGTCAATGTGTGCATGTGGAGCAGTGCCTCCTGTAGCTGGGGGCTACTGGTGATCACCACTACCGCAGTGAGGCTGGCATGCCATGCCCGCTGGCACACTAACAGGGCACACCTATTTACACAAACCCAGACTGAATGGCAGGCATTGTCTGGGTGAGAATGCAACACTTAAGCTTCTGATTAAGGCAGAACAAAACCCTGAGGGGCAATGCAGGGAGAGAGAGAGCCAGAGAGGGAGAGGGAAAGAGATGAAGGGAGGCAGGAAAGCGAGGCTCTATAAAGGGGGATCTCATCTACTGTAGCTGTGGGAAGGTGAGATAGGAGGGGGAATTTGAGAGAGGAAATGAAAAGAAGGAGGCGAAAAAGGCAAGAGGGCAAGAATTGGCAGCCATGTAAGGGACTCAGAAAGGCAGGCATGGGAAGTGAGAAGAAGAGGAGGTAGGTGAGGATGAAAAGCAGTGGTAGGAAGGGAACCAAGAGGGAGGCAGGGAGGAAAAGAGGTGGTGGGGGTATGAGCAGGGAGGCAGGCTTAGGAAGAGATAAAAAGACAACATAGAAGGAGCCAAGCAGTGAGGCAAAGAGGGAGAAGACAGAAGGGAGCTGCTGTCGAGGTATCCTCACTGATAAGAATGAAGTGATGCTACGCTATAATAGCAATGAAAATAGATAGATAGCGCCCTCCAATGGTACTCGTGCTCTATTAATGTGCTCTAAATCCTGCCCCCACTTGTGTAGGGACTGTACTGCAGATAAATATGAGAAGCCAATTCCACATCAATCAAAGTGGTAATAAACTCATTTGAGCTGTTTGATCCCCAGTTCTAAAGCTTGAATTTGAAACTAAAATGTGAAGGATGGTGGAACAAAAACAGCTGTAATACTCTGCATAAAAATCAGTGCAAAGCTTCTTCATTTAATATAGTTTAGGCACACATGAAATTCTGTGTTTACATGTATGTGTGTGAGTGTACAATTAGTGGCACCTTGGCAACGTATGGGCAAAAACAGAATGCGTACGACAAGGGGTGAGCTACTCCCTGAATGTGTGTGTATCCTAGCAACAAGACAGACGTAGTAGCAGAGCAGTGAGCAGCTGGCAGCATGGGACACAGAGGCCATGATGGATTTAACATGATGTGCGTGTGTGTGTGTTTGTGTGTGTGTTTTTTACGTATAACAGCTGTGAGAGATTTAGGTATGGCTGTATGTGGACATGCTCAAACACCCACCACCACTGTGTCAGTCTGCCAACTGGAATATTAACAACCAATAAACTCACATGACGGCAATTTTGCAGACGTGATAGTTTCACATTGTAATACCAACATCAACCATTTGTTTGTTTTTTGTACAGTGTTTTACATCCACTGTTCTTATCCATTTTCTTTTGAGAAATGTTAGATTTTTCCATAAGTGTCCATTAAATTAGACAGTACACATGCAATTGTGTATCCACATGTAAGTATGCACTGTAATTAGACAACTTCATTGGCTGGTTAGCCTCTGAGCACAACAGACAATATTTTAGGATTTCCGGTGTAACCCAAGGCTTGCTGTTCTGTCTAGCAATCATTGTTTAGGAACGCAGTTTTTAAAAAAAGCTAATAAAAAAAAAAAAATTTGAAATGAATTTTTAATTGTATGCAATAAACACCAGCTCAAACCAGAAAGCTTTAAATACAAAGTATCTTCTCCCTTGCCTAAAGACTTTCCATATGTACAGTACATGTAGTTATCTTTCTACAGAGAACAGGAAATGGAAAACCCAGCCTCTCTGCAAAATTGAAACAGTCATGAAAATGTAATCTACTTTCCATACTTAACTTCTTTCATGAAAGTATGCTAATTGATTAAATCTAATTTTGTGAGTAATTACCAAACAAGATGAAAGATATTTCACAAACTGCCCTCTGACTGTGTGGCAGCTGTTGTCCATGTGCATGTTCATGAAAAAAAGGAAAATTCATGTCCATGAACATGCATCACTAGATTAAATTTCATGACCTTTACAAAATTCCACAAGACTGTGTTGAAATGGAACATGTAAACCAAATAAGCTGTAAATAAACCAAACTAAGACACTCTCTCCACTCAAGGCTAACATTCCCATGGCCAAAACCTGAAAAAATATTTTTCAAAAATTGAATCCTCCTTTAGAATTTACAATATGAAGGATCCCCGTTGACCCCCAAACTGCCTTTCCTACTGCCTGAAACATCAAAATCTGTTTACTGCTCTCAAAAATAATACTTTGAAACACGTGATCTATCCAGACTTCTATAGTTCATCTATGCCTGAAGGTACTGTGTCAAGGGTACATGAGTCTCTACTAGCACATAAAGACATAAATCTTGGAACAAAACACTGTCAGCAAAGATGGGCACACCTTTAATTGTGAGTCTGTTGCTGTTAAAGCAATGCAATGCTAAAATTGGTAGACTACTCTTTGGTGGTTTTGTAGTGTCATTTATACTTTTCAGCTTAGATCCCAAATAGGAAATTCAGTATTTGACTGTGGCACACTGATTGAGTGAAACATGCATATGCATATTACACATAAACAGCCACCCCAAAGGTCTTATTTAATCTCACAGTCTTTTTAAAGGGATATTTGTCTCATACACCCAATGCAGCTGATTACACAAGCATACACACACCGTCTGCAGTGCCAGTAGTCCTCAGGACCAGATGTGCACCAGCAACTATGGAAGTTCTCCATGGTAAGGGTGGTTTCCAAACCTCAGGCCAGTTGGAGGGCCTTGGCCTGGGCAGAATGCTGTCTCCTCAGGCCTTACTGCCTGCCAGCTTCTGCTCCACGGAGGAACGTCACCTAACAGCTAATCACCAAGTCTAAACCGCTTCTGGAGTGCAGAGCCAAACCACAATAAGGAGATAACACATTTCACTAACACTACTGCAATCATGTGGCCTCATACCATATGTCCCCATGTTCTTTTCTATCTCTGTCTTTCGATACTCAGCAGTGGGATGAAAGAGTCAGTGGAGATTATTTACACACATCATTACATCGCCTCAAATTTGAACATTAATCTGAATGATGACACACACTTCCTTGCTATACAAACAGGCAAAAGGGATGCCGATCACGAAAGAGCAAATTTTATGTAATACTTGTCATATATAAAAATCCGAATTAAGATTAACAGACAGGATATCCAGCAGACTGTTGTGTTAGTATTACAGGAATGACGCAGGGGCACATGGTGACGAAAGACAATAAACTCAAAAATTTGGAGTGTTTTGTTTCTATTTGACTCTGTGTGGTACACTGCCAACCCAATTGCATTATTCTAACCCCTCCTTTCTCTGTTTTTCTCTGCAGGCGGTCTTGGGAAGTGTGATGTCTTTTAAAATGGCGCCTGCTTCATGTGTTTCATGTTTCCTCGTTAAAAAAACAAAAAAAAAAAAACTTCCTTTAAAGGGTTTGCTCACCAGTGCTCTGACTATCATAGGATGTCAAGCAACAGTGGGAATTACAACACAGAGCTACAAAGAAAGAAAGAAAGACAGAACGAAAGACTGATTTTAGGAGGTTTGCCTTGGCACATTTTTATATGTCTGAGTTTTTAGCAATTCCAGTAAAGATTTCCATATCTTGAAGGATTTCGTTTATACTTTGAGGTTGAAAAAATGTGATGAAAAGAATTTTTAAAAATAGCCTGGAAATTCTTTTGAGTATTGTTTTTTTCTTTCCCATCACATTATTTATCATATGACCCATTGGAGGGGGTGCTACTCCTAGGTACAGAACCACTGTTCTTTGGTCTTGTTTTATTTTTTATTTAATTCTTGTAACCTGGGTGAGCTGGAGGCATGAGTCTGTTAGCACATTCTCTTTAGGTATCTTTATAATGCATCAATGCTGGAGCAAAGGATTCCCACAATACCTTCCTTGCTTAGAAAAATTGCTGCAAAAATTCGAAAAGATAAGACACTGCTGAAAAATTTTGGGAAAAAACTGCCACTGTGTTTGCATTTAAATTATGTAATTCCTTTACATTAAGTCCTTCTATTGGTATTTCAGTGATGAAGCCGTGTATTTTCTTCAGCAGGGACATCTATGAGAAGCCTGCAGCAAGTTAAGAGCACCAAGTCAAGGTTATAGTGTTGTATTGACTTCACTATTTGATCAAAGACCTATATGTCAAGCAGGCTTACTTTATCTTGGGAGCTTGGTGAAAATACCTGCCCCTGTGATAACTTTTGAGAGTTTAAAATTTTATTCCTGAACATTCTTTTAAATCTTCAGATTCAACAAACTGTTAGTCAATGTGGACATTCTGAATTGCACTGAATCTGGATGTGCACCAGTGATACACTGAGGTGGTTAATGGTTTTGATAGGCTTCAGTCACACAGCCCTAGAGGCCGGTCAGTGACCATCTGGCAACCACCGATTGCATGAAAAAGAAAAAAACAAAAACAAAAAAAACACGTATTCCCCAATCCGTTGTGAGACATTTCTGGAGGTTCCTGGCAGTCACTGTGAAATCAACTGCTAAATCCCCATTAATGCAGGCCTGGAGCCCAGTCAGTGACCCCCTGGTTACCACCACTCACTAGGGAAAAGTGCACATTCCCTGACCGGTTGATGAGTGGTTGCTGGAGGTTGCTGGCAGTCACTAGCGTGAAATTGGTCACAAAGAGATATACAGTGCTGCACTGAAAACCTCCTTGCTTTGGTCACTAGAAGGTTGCCACGGTCGCTAGCAGTTTGCGTGGAAGATGCCAACTTAACTGCAACTACTCTCAAACTACTCACCAAGTGGTAATTAATCTGTGAAAAGTGCAACACCAACTGGAAATGGAAACCGATTGCCTTCAAAGAAAAGTTGTGCCTTACTGCTACAATCAACACATTTCAAAAGGCACAACATTTTCCATTTCCAGTTTGTGTTCACTTTTTCAAGATTCACTACAACTTGGAAAGTAAATGGCAAGTGTCTGCAGATAAGTCAGTATCTTCCATGCAAACTACAGGTGACAGCAGCAATCTGCTAGTTACCAAAGCAATTATAAGGAAGTCTTTAGTCCAGCACCCACGTTGTGACTAATTTCACCTCTCAACAGCAACCACTCACCAACTGGTCAAGGAATACAAATTCTTCTCTAGTGACCAGAGGTTCCCAGGGGGTCACTGAGCAGTGTTGAGGCCTATGTGACTGTATGACTGAGGCCTTAGAAAGGATATTGTAAACACATTTAGCTTAGTCAGAGAGCCTCAAACCTGATATCAAACCGTTACTGATCTACTAAGGATATCCTTATCCTTTTTTTTTTAAAATTCAGTTGATAATCTAGACTAGCGATGTTAGCTTTTTTCATGAAAATGGTAGTGTGGCAGCAGGGGAGTCAGCACACAAATATATGCAGCACATCCTCAATGACACACACTTAGACACGCTCTAAGCTGGCTCATATGCATGATCAAGAGGCAGACCACAGCCAAACCATAAAACATCCCAACTACACACACAGACACAGACAAAGACTTCAAGACTTCATATGTCACTGTGCTGCCTCCATCTCAATCCTTGCTGCTCCCCCCTTCACCCCCTCCTCCTTCTCCTCCATCACTTTTTTTTTTTTTAATCACTTCTCCTGTTTTGTCCACTGAAGCCCAGCTGATCAAAGCGATCATCATCTTGGTCTGTTGGAGTGTTTTAAAGCCACATTAATAGCTACCCAGCACAGCCCAAGCGACCATCATATCTCGTGATAGCACTTCCCAGCCAGCTCTCTCCATTTCTTTTTCACCATCTTCTCTTTATCCATTTCACATTCCTTCTCTTCCAGTCGTTGTGAGAGTGTGTCCACGGGCTAAAAAGGATCGATGACTTCAAACTCCCTGTACTCCTTTCTGTATCAATGTCTCGTTAAGAACTGGAAGGGGCTGTAATAGTGTGTGAACATGTGTGATCAGTGTACCAGAGAATGAAAAAGAGAGTCTGCAAGAAGAAAAGAAGGAAACAAAGAGAAAGAGAGTTTGGTGCCATAGAGTTGTAAGAAGGAATCTTATAGTGGGGTTCATCCTGGGACACAGTCAATCATTAAAATAAGCTGTGATCTACTTCCTGGGGGACGGGAAGTCATAGAGGTTGGGGACCCTGGAAACTTATGTGGATGGGTCAGCATTTGAGAGAGAGGTATAAGAAAGAGACAGTGTGTGTGCATGTGTGCATGTGTGTGTGGAAGACTGTGTGTGAGAGAAATGAGCCAAACCTCACCGCTAACTTGGCCAGGGCTTCTGGAGCCAGAGAGAAAGCCTTGCTAACCACAAACTCTCTGTCTCCGTGTCTCGCTCACATACACACCCTTGTTGAAAGTGTCTAACTGTTTGAATACGTCATTTCAAAACATGGGTTACTGGCCAGGACAGTGAGGGAAGTAGCTTGTGAAAGAAAGAAGGCTATATATGAAGAAAAACTGCAGTGGCTGGGACAAAGTGAGCGAAGAACAATGCTGTAATTCATTTTCATCCCGAGCAAAACAAACAGGAAACATATTCTCTTGCTACACTTGTGTTATCCTCTCACATCTCCTGCCCTCGCCACTCTACTCTATTTAAATTCCTGTTGCTGCAGCTCATTATATTTCCCAAATGCACAAGAGTAGGTGGTTGCATTGCTGCACTTAAAGTCAATAGCGGGACTGCAGAGCCATGAAAATGAATAAGGATAGGGGCTCTTCACACAACATCACTGTGTAAAAAGGCCTGGGAGTGCTCATCTACAGCATGGCTGCTCTTGGCCCATTTATATTTCACACTGACACTACATTAGCTGCCCCTGGATGAGAACAGAGTCTGCAAACTCTGCTCTGCCTTACCCACAAATGGTGCTGAAGAGTAATTACATGTAACAGAATTATGAAATTAAATTACACACTAAGTATATCTGTAATCAGTTACAGATACAGAGAAAAATATGTAATTAAATTACAGTTATTCTTCAAAATGTTTGGTGAGTTAAAAAAGGGCTAAATCTCAGAATATTCTTTTCATTAAAAGAATATACATATTTTTGCTGTGCAGGAATGCTGTTGGGTCAGCAAAGCAGTTGGTACATATATGAGTGCAACACCATTAAAAATAGGATGGCCTACAGGGACCTGTCTCTACACAGGCTTCATTAAATTAGCAGTATGTGATCAAATTTTTAGTATTTATTTTGATTGGTTCTGTCATTTAACCAACTTCATCAAAGTGTGACCAGCCCTCCATGCTAAGGTTGGTGGCCATGTCTTAAGGTAAGAATCCCTTCTGTGCTGGATATCCAACATAGACATAAACCAGTAAATGGTTTTAATATTACTGTACACTATGTTTGGTTAAGAGTGGTGAAAATGATGTCAAACCCAAGCCTCTAGATGAATTTTATGCTTTATTTGCAAGTTTACAATATTTGTTAAAAAAAAACATTACATCGATTAAGCAATTAAAATAGTCACATGACTTATTACATTTTAAACCAAGTAACTTGTAACACTTTTCACGGATACATCAGAATGTATTTTACTGCTTCAGTGAGAGAAGAAGTAACAAGACACTTGTACCAAATGCAAATGCCACAACTTCAATGGGATTCTGACAATGAAAGATAAAGGTAGGCTACAGAAAAGGGCAAAAAGAAGCGGTGGGTATAAGGAGGAGGATTATTTATGGAAAAACTTAATAATACTAGGCAGTACAAAGGTTTCTCACCTCAAACAGGTTAATCTGTCACCTCAGAGCAACCCTGTCTGAACGCCTGGACATCTGACAGTATACACAAACACACACACACACACTAAGACATAATCAGACACACACAACTCTGTCTGTGTCAATACAAGCTTGTGGGAAGGTTGAAAAGTGTTGCTAAAGAGGGGTGGGTACAGGCTCTCCTTGGCATTTTTTCTTTTTTGATTGTTTTGGTTTTGTTTCCCCTCATGATAAAGGTTTAGAAAATGCTATACAGAGGTGTGTGTGTGTGTGTGTGTGTGTGTGTGTGTGTGTGTGTGTGTGTGACAGACTGTGTGCGACAGAGTGTGTGCGTCAGAGTGTGCTAGCAGGCAGAGACAAAAGGAGCATATGGTAGCAGCAGCCGAGGCTGTAAATTAAACATAGAGGAAGATTAGATAATGAATGTGTGCTCTGAGACAAAGAGACAACAGTAAGCCAGAGGCGGAGCAGACCACTGCAGCGCCAGAACTGTATGTGTGTATATGTCGTTAAAAACATAATAAATGCATGGAGTAAACAAATAAGGTGACTGAATGACATGAAATCATTACAAAGAAATACAAAGACAAAAGAAATTAGAAACACATGGACTGGGGGCTGTATATAAAAGCCTTGACCAGTGACACGAGTGAGTGGCAGTGACAGCAACATGAACACTACCTCGCCCCCACACCTAAAGAAAACTGGACCCCTCCACTCTAAATTAAACAGCTGCTGCTGAGACGAAGCAAAGCTGCGTTTCTGTCAATTAGATTGCTTCTTCTACATAGTCCAATGCATGATGAAGCATACAAAAACAGTCATTTATCAGTTCTGAAAGTTAACACTACTGTCACTAATGTAGTAAAGAAATACAGTTCTTATTTTTCTGTTTTCTGAAAAATATCATTTTAATTGCACAGATCACATCTCTTGGGCAAACAAAACTTTACAGTGTTCCCTTCATTCACCCAGTGATATGCAAAAACACACTCAAACTCAAAGAGCATAAAGCTATCGTTGCCTGACCAAGGACACTTCAACATGTAGGTCACAAACTGCCAAACCCCTCCACCTCCTGACTAAACTAATAATATGGTATGAGCATTCTGCATTATTGTAGATTAAACTACCCAACAGTATATAAAGAAGTTTTGCAATAAAATGCTGAACACTTTAGTAAATTTATAACAATAAACAAACATGTTTAGGTCATAACCCCTATAGTTAAAAGAGGGTTATTTCTATCTACAGCAACTTAAATTTGGTTTATTTATATATCTATATATAATGATCATAATAATCATACCGTATGTATGTATGTATATATGTGTGTATGTACTCCATCTCCTCCTTAACAGGTGGGCCAATTTGAACAAAACTTTGCACAGACATTGCCACATACACAACGACTATTAACATCTTTAAGTTTTTAAAAAGCATTTATTACAAATCCCAATTCTTCTGATTTTTGTTTTCATCATCCCACTGCGAATGTGATGTTATGTTCTCCGTTAGTCTTTTTTTCACGTGTCACGTTCAACATTTGTCACCTGTATGTAACTTAATGGTCACCCAAATTTGTATCAGCAGCAGAATTTGGTTTGACTCACCACTAAATATGAAGTGAAGAATTTGAAAAGGCACCACAGGCCGTTCCTATAATATTTATATTATAGTATAGTATTTGGGGAGATTTTTAAAGATTTATAAATTAAGCAGACTTCTAAATTAAAGATATTTTGTAACCACATGGTTCATCCCTATCTCCAAAAGGTTGTGGTGATTCCAATCATTAAATGTCTGACATAGGATTAGAAACTGAGTCTGTACCATATTAACCATATTCACAGTCCTGTCACCTGAGCTTGCAAGTTTACACACTTGAAACGCCACTTGAACACCCACACACATACACAGACTGAACTTCTTTGCAAGCCTCTATCTCACTGTGAGGGGGGGAGCTGGGGGGAAATAGAGGGAGTACGGTTTAGGGTAATCTGTCACTGTCTCATTACTGGGCCACGTAAAGCAGGGAGGGGGGGCTAGGGAGGCAGAGGTAATGCAATAATAAAAAAAAAAAGAGAGAGAGAATGAGAAGAAAGGGAGGGAAGAGGAGAGGAGGACCAGGTTACCCTAATTCAATAATGGGAATCGGTTGGATGCAGATGAAACTGATGTGTACCTCAGCTGAGTAACTTTAGTAATCATTTGTATCTGAGACCAGAAGCAGCAACTTGAAAAAGAATGTACTTCAGCTTAAACTCATTTAAAATTTGAAATACTTCTTAGGCTTTAAATTCTTCAGAGCTTTAAGAAATGTTTCCAGCTGCCTTGGGGATCAAAACTTACTATTTTCTTTTACATATTTGGCATGCAGGAAATGCATGCCCACAATGAAGAGGCCTTGCAGCAAGGTTAAACTACAACCTTGTTTTTGTATGTATGTATATATACATACACGCATACATACACATAGACACACATATATATACACACACATAGACACACATATATATACACACACATAGACACACATATATATACACACACATAGACACACATATATATACACACACA
The DNA here is from genome assembly GCA_015108495.1 of Heterochromis multidens. Taxonomy (NCBI): domain Eukaryota; kingdom Metazoa; phylum Chordata; class Actinopteri; order Cichliformes; family Cichlidae; genus Heterochromis; species Heterochromis multidens. The sequence continues at coordinate 12,177 of VUQS01045166.1, forward strand.
TAGACACACACACATAGACACACACATATATATACACACACATAGACACACACATATATATACACACACATATACAGGGTGGGCCATTTATATGGATACACCGTAATAACATGGGAATGGTTGGTGATATTAAAGTCCTGTTTGTGGCACATTAGTATATGTGAGGGGGCAAACTCCCCAAGATGGGTGGTGACCATGGTGGCCATTTAGAAGTCGGCCATCTTGGATACAACTTTTGTTTTTTCAATAGGAAGAGGGCCATGTGACACATCAAACTTATTGGTAATGTCACAAGAAAAACAATGGTGTGTTTGGTTTCAACGTAACTTTATTCTTTCATGAGTTATTTACAAGTTCCTGACCACTTATAAAATGTGTTCAATGTGCTGCCCATTGTGTTGGATTGTCAATGCAACCCTC
>VUQS01045167.1:0-10653 GCA_015108495.1 Heterochromis multidens
ATGCATAATAATCTGTTCCTCTTTTGCTTTGAGCACATCGATGGTAAAATTTGTTTGTCTCACCCGTTCATTTAGCAGCTGGCTCTGTGCCTTCTGGAGGATTTTTGTAGCTCGGAAGCCTTTAACAGTGATTGCAGCCATTCCCCAATCTCTGTGAATGGTACTCATGGCCATTGATCAGTGGTCATGACAATTTGCATACTAATGACCATGAAACTGACCTCATGGCCCATTGTTAGTCAGTGGTGCTGGTTTCGGTCATTATGCAAATGTACTGTTTATAAGGTTGGGGAAACCTGCAGTCAGCTGAGACTGAAGAAGTCACCAGAGGTGACGAAACGTTTCTCCCACTAACAAACGCTACGTCCAGATGAACAGATTCAGCTTTTTGGGGTTTTTTTTTTTAGGTTTTCTTTTTAAAAAGATTAAGTCTAGCCCTCTGCACTTGATGACATCCCAGTTGTTTAACTCCTTTCAGGTTTACTGTTAGTGTCTATATAATACTGTATGCTGTGTTTTTAGTGATGCATTAAATGTTGGAAACAAAAAAAACAGTGATTTAAATTAGGCTTTTCACAGCGCTTGTACCTAGCAGATGACTTTGTAGGCTCATAGTATGCCTGTTAATGTATCCATATCCATATAAAACTACTCTTTTGCTTTGAACCTTGCACTGCTTTCTATTTGCTGGTTTTAATGTTGGCAATTTAGGCATTTAAGCTTGACTTAATGTTACCATTCTGGATAATCAGTGGCAGCTAATTGCCTCAAAGGTATCTGCTGTTGTGTACACACAGACAGACATCTATTTACTCAGTGTACTTAACGTCAGGATTTAGGAAGGGCATTTCTCTTTTTCACAAATCGAAGTGAACAGTAATTTTTCTGATTTCAGTCATTCTAAAAAGACTACTACACTGAAAGGTATTTTTGCCATTCTGTCTCTTAGAGGTCAATTAGGGGTCGATTGCTGACTTAAATTTGCAGATTTCAGTGTGTAAATCATCTAAACTGCATATAATTAAATCAAGAATAGCTACAACAAACCCAGTTAGGCCTTTAAAAAGGACAAGAAAGGAATCATCATGCACTAATGCATATTTACATTTATAGTTACTGAGATAAAGGTGACATTTTATCATGATACAGTACTTAGATCATATCATCTAGCCCTGATGTAAATCATCTTTCTGACTGACTGTGTAGGGGTCAGCTCAGCCAGGCACAATTACAATAACCTTTTTCTAAACATTTTAAGTTTTGGCCAGAAGAGCAGGTTTTAGCTGCTGATAGAGGCAGCATAGAGAGAGTATACAAAGAAACCTTTCAGTACTGCATACAGACATGAATAAATGGAGACCCTCCACTACCTTACCTTTGTTCAGTTCTTAACATTTTTGCTGCTTGAGCACCGTGACCTTAAGGTGGATTCTAAACTGATGGCAGCTTTTCTTGTCTCAGGGTCCCCTGTCCCTCCTCCCCAGCATGGACAGCTCTTCTGTGAAAGCGGCAATGGTGAGTTATGCTACATGTATTAATAAAGCTAAAGCCCCATTCAGATACCTGATTTATGATACCTGCTGTTATCCTTCGCACACAAACAGGTCCAGTTTGATCGGTACTTGTCGTCCCCTGACACGCTTGTGATGCCGCAGCTCAACTTCCTGCTAAGTGCAGCCATCAAGTGAGTCTCTGTCCCTCATGTTGATAGTAGCTTTCTCTGTTCACACAGAGAACAGCATACATGTAATATTAAGGCCTCAAATTAAATGTTTACCCAAATCACCTGGTGTAATAACAGAGTGGAGATTGTGTTCCGAGTGAATAAAAATAGAACAGGAGCATTGACCTAATAATGTTCAACATTCATTACTTACTCAGATGTAATACGATCATTACTGCATTCTAAACAAAACACTCGAGTAAATGTACAGAGAGTTTGGATACTAAATTGCTAAAGCAACCAACACATCGAGAGCACAGTGGGCAGGACTGGCTGTATTTGTCTTACTGATCAGAAAAAGCACATGCTTTTAGCTCAATGCAGCTGCTACATTGGAGGGCTCTTTCTATGAGTTACGTTTACTGGAAAGTGCAGCAGGCTTGAGGAGCACTCTGTACCTCAGGTTAATGTTCTCTATTAATGGACATGGAGGACTGATGGGCAGGACGCCATTAATTAGCTTCTGGTCCATTTCTCACCCTCCCTCGTTCCCTGAAATCATCCCTCCTCTTTGTCTTTCTCCTTCTCTCCTCGCTATCTCTCACGTCCGCTCCTCTGCTCACCTAAACACATATAAACACCTGCACTCTGAAAAATGCTGCTGGAGCCGACAAATAATGGGAATGTGATTTTAGACTCCTTTTGCTTCACATTTTTTTCTTAGTGCACTTGGTTTGGAGTGTGTGGTGTTACACTCAGCACTGTGCCACCTCGTTCTCTGCAGGCCAATTAAAAATATGGATTCTCAAGAGTGTGAGTGGGATATAACCAAGTTGCTCCCATTGTGTCCCTGAGTCCTCACAGCAGGCTCTTCAGCCCAGTAGTTCCATCCTCCATTTGTACTACACTGCAAATGAAATAGTCACTTAATGTTCCTCACACAGCACTGAAATGAGTCCTGTCTGTAGGTAAACAAGCAAGAGTTGCAACTAAAATAAGTTGTAGGATTTTTTTTTTTAATTCAATTATAATTGGTCCATAAAATATCTGAAATTGTGTCTTTTGCAGGATCATAGAACCCCAATATACTAACAAATAGACCAAAATCCTAGTTATTGGCTTTATTGTAATATAAGCAAGATTGAAAAATTTTTGTTTAAGTTTGCTCAATTTTACAGCTCAAAAGGAAAGCAGCAGAAATCTAGATGAATAGCGGCGCCATAACTTAATTGTATAATGGTGACGTCTGTAGAATTGGGACAGAAATCAGAGAAAGAGATTAAAAGTCTCTCATGTGAGGGGTATTTTCTTTGCCAAATCAGTATGTGTTGTTGTGGCAGTCACCTGATTCTTGTGCTTTAATGCTGTAATATGCGTCCGTAGGTGGCAGTGTGCACCACACACTGTTACTCTTTGTTTTGCTACAGCAGTGGCACACAACGGTCACATGAAAAGACACATCTCATTCAAGGCTGACTTTTTTCAGATCTTGATCAGTGATTAATTACAACATGCCTTTACTTGTCTGATTAAGAAAAGCTTAAAAAGCCTGCTACATCAGTGTTAAGTTCTCATGGGTTTTATCTGTTTGTGCAGGGAGCAGATTTTCCGCCAGTCGACAGAGTTGGTTTGCAGAGCCTATGGGGAGGTTTACACAGCTCTAACCAGCCCAGCTAATGCCTACAAGGACCCAGAAAACCTGGTGCCGAGATCCCCTCAGCAGGTCCAGACCTTGTTGTCCTGACCTTGCTGACACTTTTGTGCCACTTTGTTGACCTCAAATACACCAGGCAAAGCACAGACCCAGCAAAGGTCGGCCTGCGGGGTATTTAAAGAGCCATGTAATTTGTACAGTGTAATAACATCAAAGTATAAAAAAGTAGTAGTAAAGGTGGGGTTCTTTCTGGGAAATGTGGGATGTGGGTCACTGACCTCAGACAGAGACAGGACCTGTATATAGAGCCTCCTGTGTGCCAGGAGGAAAGAGCATTATATGTATATATGATGTTTTTACTTTCACTGTGGCTTTCCGTCTGTTTTCACAATATGTACTCTCTGGGTTCTGTAATTGTTTAAAAAACGTATCTGTTTTGAAGATATTGAACATTATATAAAACAAAACAAAAAAAGAATTTAACAGGCTTGTCCTCTTGTTTGTTGCATGTTTATTTCAATAAAAGATGTTTGAAATTGTGGGTTTTAAACAGAATTTATGTTTTACAGTCACAGTTGGCTGCCATGCAGTCTTTGATATGAATTCAAATCTATAATGAGACTGGATGTCGTCGCTAACCATACATTTGACGTTTAAATGGATGTTTGGCCTTTAAAAACGCATAATGGCATCTCTGAAGAAGGAAGTGTTTTTGTTCATACCCAGCTCAGTAATTTTTGTATGTATTTATGTATAAAACTAGACTGACTTTTAGTCTAAGGTCCAGTATAACTTCTCATCATTTGTAGGGATATACCTTTAAAATAAAGGTACATTATATGGACAAAAGTACTGGGCTGTGCCTCTTAGCCATTGAATTTAGTAATGCTTTGGGATTGTTTTTCTGGAGTTGGCCTGGGCCTTTGAGTTCCAGTGAAAGGAAATCTTGGACATTTTGGACAATTCTATGCTTTCAATTTTGTGGGAGCAGTTTGGGGAAGGCCCTTTTCTGTTCCAGCACAGGCTTTGTGCCCCAGTGCACAAAGCAAGTTCAATAAAGCATGGTTGGATGAGTTGGGTGTTGAAGAACTTGACTGGCCCACACAGATTCCTGACCTCAAACTCACTGAACACCTTTGGGATGAACCAGAATGGAGATTGGATGAAAATTCACACTCCGTGGAAGCTGTTACAGCTTTAAAGGGGGACCAACTCCATAATAATGCCTATGGATTTATAATGTGATGTCATTAAAGCTCCTGTAGGTGCAATGTATAGGTGGCCCAACACCTTTGTTCATATAATGTAGGAACAAAAAGCTTGCTGTGGCTTTGGTTTGACACAGACAATATTTAACTTTTTGAACCTAAGATTTCTCTATCTATAAAACCCAAAGAATAAGGAATAAGGTTGTCCAAACAGATGCGAGTGAAAAAGATTGTCCTTAAGATAACCTCAGTCTTAGCTATCTATAAATGCATGCACAGTACAGTTGATCTTTATAGTATTTTTAGTCTCTGTCACAGTAAACTTCATGGCAGTCGGCATTTCTTACATGATGTCATATAATATCACATCGCCAAAAATCTGACACTGCCCAGCCAATATAATCCCCAGTAAATCGCCACTGAAACAGTAAAGATAAGAGAATATTGATTGTGTGTGTGGTCTGAGAGGGAGCATTTCATTTCTGCTATCAGGGTTCATGGCAGCAAGCCTGATCTTGGCAGCACTGCCAGCACTGAGTCCCAGGATTTCCCCAGTCACCGGATGTTACTCAGATATCATTGGCCAGGACATTGAGTACTGGGAATAAATGGAATACCACAAAGTTCAGCATCTGGACAGCGTTCTTAAGCCCTTTAAATAGACTAGTTCTCTTTTCCAGTTCAGCTTGGCCTCTTCAGATAAATGCTGGGTTCTTGAGTGTTTTTACACAGCAGTCTTTGGCAGAAAATGCAATGATGTTTGAGAAGCAGGGTTATTGAATAACAAATCACTGTTTGTGTGTAACAATACACTGAGTGCATGCCTCCGCTTACTCAGCTGCAGATAAGTTGTGTGTGAATATATGTGGGCCTGCACAGTTCAGCATGTGAGAGCTTTGCCCTTCGAATGGCTGTATTGATGAAATAGCAGATGTGAGAGCTACAGGGTTCCTACGCAGGATGGAAAAGCATGAAATTTGATTTTAGTAATTATCAGGTCTGGGTAAGCATGAGAAAAAAAAAGACTATTGAGACTATTTCCCCTTTCTGTTTTCTAAAATATAAAATTCAGAATTCCTAAAAATAAAGAAACCATATAAGCAGGACATTTTTTGTGGCAAGAAGCTTGGTGTCGGAGAAAGCAAGGCAAGAATGGTGTGTGACTGAACGACAGTGTCTGTAAAACAGCTGTGCCAAATGCAGACATCTGCTACCAAATTAGTTTGAAAGAAAATGTGGCAATAGCTTTAAATGTATGGCCATGCTCACTGTAATTTCCATAGAAAGTGAATTAACAAGGCTGAAAAGACACAGTTAAATGAAGCAATCATTTTTCAACTCATTTTAAATTCTTATTCATAAGGGACTAAAAATATGCATTAAACAATATGCACTCAATATGTTAAGGAAAATTAAGTATAAGCATAGCTAAGACCACTTGCTGTTTTTTACAATCCTCTAACAATTTTCTGCACTGACCTTGTCCAGTTTTGGAGACGGTTGATTTGTATGATCTACAGTACTTAGAGCTGCAATCTTCTGGCAATTGTGTGGCAATAACATAGTTTACATATTCCAAATGTAGCATACATACTCTTTAAAAACATAAATTTACATAATAAACCTGTAAGTATTTTTATGCTTTCTGAAAAAAATCTAAAGAGGAATCTGGAAATTTGAGAGTGAAAATTTTTGGAATTGGAAATGGAAAGTGTGTAGAAACACCTGGAATCAGCACTTAGAGGCAGGGAGCAGTAAGTGTGGTGGCAAACATTCGTCTCATCATTGGCAGCAGATAGCAAGCTGTTGCCAGCTGAAGCATGAGACCTAAAAGAATCTGGGTTAAAGGACAATACAGAGTTTTTGTTTTTTCTTCCTCATTCTCCAGTGGCTGGCAATAAATGACAGACGTCAGATGACCAGTTGTCTTTTGTCTCAGCAGAAACCTTGAAAGGAAAATGAGAAATTCAAGCCACTGTGGAGATCCTTCTGCAAATCTGCTCAAGAAATTTTGTTGGTTCCTTATTTGGAAATGAATCACCTTCTCAAGTATAGCTTAGTAAATAGTGAGGGTCATGTTGCTGTTCTAATGTACTGTATTTAGAGCAAAATTATTAAGTTATGATTAAGTTGGTACAGGATGAAATAAGGGTAAATGCTATTTACAAAATCTTAATTCCTTTTTGTTTTCCTTCAGTCACATTTTTTTTTCAGAAAACTAAATACACTGCCTACACTGCAGAGACATGATTTGCTTTATTAACAGTAATCACTGAATGAGAACATGCCTTACCTATAGATAAACGTCAAGTCACTCTTAAAGGCTTAATTTCTTCACTTATTTCTTAATGCAGACAAAATTAAAAATTCTCATATATTCTTTCATACATGCAGCAACCTCCGTGGCCTGAGATTCTGGTTTTTAATTTTGGTGTGCATAATCAACTTATGCATAACACTGCCATAAATTAAGTTGCATGTTGACTAATGTCTTTGCAAGGTGAAACAAGGATTGAAGTGTTTCTATTCAAGTTTTTCATTTTCATCTAGAGTAAGACCAAATATTACAGCTTATTAACATTAAAAATAAGCTCTTTATTAAAAAATTTGGCTCGCAAAAAGAATACATTTTCACAACAAAAAAAATCTTCTGTTGTAAACACTCCACTCAAGACAGTTTTGTGGAAACTTGAGTAAATATTCCGTAAAGCAGACACACCAGTAAGCTACAACATTAAAACCAACTGCATAATATTATATAAGGGGAAGCCAGGTTCCTGAATGGTTTTTGCTGTGTGTTGGGAGGGATTATCCTGCCACTACAACAATGTCTAGGTGGGTAGGACATGTCAAAGTGACATTCATATGATATATATAAAATCAGTACCATCTACATACATCTGCTTTATATATAATCAAAGCTTGCTTCAAGCTTTTCATTCATTTTTCTAATCTTTAGGCAGCAAATGCCAGGTCAACTGTCACAGCAGTTAACTTCCATTTTCCATAGTATACCCGTATTATTAGCTCTTTTTAAACATAGAGTGATTATATCCATACTTTTTACCCCATATGGACTAACTGATAAACGGTCTCTATAATTTGGAACACACATCACAGCATGGCTCAGACAACATACCTTCTTTTACTTTCTTAATCTTCCTAAAAGATAACATCCAACTGGAAGCTGTTCGGAAATCAGTGATGAAATGATGGACTTTGTGACACTACCAAGCTGGCACACAACAAGGTGTACAGTGTTAATGAATTATCTGTTTAGGCCCTTTGTTTCACAGGCTGTCCTGTACTTGGAGAATATAAACAGTTGCATCATTCCCTGTGCTCCTGTTAAATAGTGAAAATAGAGTTGCTGCAAGCAGGGAAGTTTTTTTTCTTTTCTTTTTTTAATCCAGAAATCTAAATGATCAGTAATTATGTGTAACATGGTCTTACTCAATACTTGGAAAATGCTTTGTTTCTGGATTCCCTCCCATCGGCCAGATTCTTAGTTTGAATTGAGCCTCTCACCTCTCACCTCTTATTAAGCTCATTTGACTGAAGACATTAATTATGTAACATGCTCTCCAAGCATTGTTCCCTTGCTACTTCAAGCACAGGGTATGATCATCCATCTTATTATGAAGCTTAAATATGTCCTGCCTCATATTAGTGCTACTCGTAATTATTTCTCTGCTTTGCTTTTGTAATTTTGAGAGGTTACCTTGTGTCAAACTTCTCTCTCTCTCTCTGTTTGGAGGCTATTATGTAATTTGTCTATTAGCACAGGAAGGGGAATACTGTGAAGTACTGACCTGAAACAGGAGTGCACAGTAATTAATTTTCTCTTCTGATTGTCTGCTGTTCCCATTACCCTAATCAGCATTTCATTCACTCCACTCAACATAACACGACATCAGAAACTTCAAAACTACCTCAGAAGTCAGCATTTGCTGCTTGTGATTTTGACACACAAGGCAGGGTTATTAATGCGCATCCATCTGGCTATTGCTATTGACAGGCATACTCCCTAGCTGACCAGATGCATGTCCAGGTGGCCTGATAAACAAAACATATCAGAGACACTAACAGCACAGTGTTTGGATAGTTGTGGGATGAGAGGAGAGCGTAGAGCTGACTGGCTCTCTCCATCCAAAGATTAGCCAATGATCGAGCTGCCTTTCCCTCACACTGTTAGAAAAGGTTGGACCCCCTGATGGTGCCCCAGAATGCTTGTACAGTATTGCGTGTGGCTGAGATACTTCATTGTGTAAGCTTTTCCTCACAGCAGAAACATGTTTGCTTTAGCCGGCATGAACACTTTGTACAGAGTCCTGGTCTGAACATAAGCATGGGCAGTGATTTCCAAATTGTGTCACTAATGACCAGATTTTTCCTGTGTTGTTGTTGGATTTTAGTCACTCATGCTGTTTTTTTTTTTCCCTCCTGCATGAACAAAGAATATTTTGCAAATATATTGCACAGTACAGTATAAGGCTCCTTCTTTAACAGTGTGATGATACAATTATGTATTTACTTTATTTATATATAATGAAATTAGACATTTTACCCACCATAATTATTAACTGATATGTTGAAGAACAGCTGATGCTTTTTTGCCAGGCTTTGTCAAGATCACCAGGTTTGCTACCAACATACGACCAGCTCCGTGGACCTGAGAGACAGACAGGACCTATTCACACGAACAGAATAGAGAACAAGAACATGTAACAAATTTAGCATGACTAATGCTTTGGTGAGTAATCCAACATGCTGTCAATCATTACTCACACCGAGAACAGTGTCTTCGCTCTCATTGGTCCGCAGGCAGCCGTGCTGTGCGCTTTGTCAAAGCATAGTCCCGTGACTCCCATCCTGAGGCAAAGGAATTGGGCCAAGCTCTGCTTGTGTGTGTGCAGAAGAGGGGGAAAAAAAACAGTGATTATATGAACAGGGGTTGTTCTTGTCACTGGGGTCACAGCTACAGACCAAATCAACCCAAATTCATGTGTTCCTGCTCACGGACTGTAAACAAACAGGGCTGTGAGCACAGGCTGGAGCTGCATTACACACGACTGTTTTGACGCCTGGATGGTGATGCAACGGACTGAAGCTTTTATCCAGTCACAAGTGGCAGCATCCTCACTGGTGACCCCATCACTATATTGTTATGTTGAAGCTTGAAGCTTGAAGCATCTGTATCTCATTAACGGATCAGTTACACACACACACACACACATATATATATATATATATATATAAATTTATAGTAAACAACACCAACAGCTGATTGCCTGTATCTCACATTTTCTGTGTTTTCTTTTGCTTTATTCTTTTCTTTTCTTATTCTTAGAATTAACCCCCTTAATCCTCAAAAGTAACTTATGTATAGAACCGTTTTCCAAATTATGTCATTTCTGGTGATCTAAATTATCTGCCTGGAGTGGACTGAGTGCCTCACTGAGTCATGAAATGCTATAATACTGCTGAAGGGGAAAGGAAATGAAACTGCAATAGATGAGTACATTTCCCACTAATCCCTTCATTTTCTATTAAGAGGAAGATGTTTTGGCTTCTCCTGGCGTTGCCCCTGATGTTCCTCATTCAGAGTTTCTTTTTAATGTATTGCTAAATTTCTTCTTTCCGTGATTGCCTAAAACCAAAATCTGTTATTTGCAGTTGGTAAATGGAGTAAAATGCATTTTTCTGCACTTTTTCACCTTTAATTACACTTAAAATTAGACCAGTTTATGGTTTAGTTATCTTTACATTAACTTTCTTCCTTTCCAGCAAGAAAGTTAATTTGAGAAATAAAGTTTTGCTTCATTATTTCAGAGTAGGATAACAAGGAACAGTGACACAGCTGTAATGTGCGTGCGACAGGGGGTGTGGGGGTGGTTGTGCACAAGCAGTGGTAGAGGTCTAAGAGGGGAAGAACAGAACCCCAGTTACTGAGTAACCCTGAGCAGCAGTCCCATGCTCACCTTTCCCCTAATAGCCCTTCACCTTTCAAACCACGTGAAATGAGCCTGCATGCTGACTCCCTGTAGTGCGCGCGCGCACACACACACACACACACACACACACACACACACACACACACACACACACACACACACAGATCACACAAT
>VUQS01045170.1:0-13147 GCA_015108495.1 Heterochromis multidens
TCAGTTTTATTCAATTTTATTTATATACTACCAAATCACAACAACAGTCGCCTCAAGGCACTTTATATTGTAAGGTAAAGACCCTACAATAATACAGAGAAAACCCCAACAATCAGACGACCCCCTATGAGCAAGCACTTGGCGACAGTGGGAAGGAAAAACTCCCTTTTAACAGGAAGAAACCTCCAGAAGAACCAGGCTCAGGGAGGGGCAGGCATCCATCGCGAACGGTTGGGGGTGAGGGGAGGACGACAGGACAAAAGACATACTGAAAGAGAGCCAGAGATTAATAATAACTCATGATTGAATGCAGAGTGGTGTATAAACACAAGGTGAGTGAAAAGAGGTGAGAGAAGGAGAAACACTTAATGCATCATGGGAAACCCCCAGCTTTATCAAAAACGAAAGTTTTAAGCCTAATCTTAAAAGTAGAGAGGGTGTCTGTCTCCCGAATCCAAACTGGGAGCTGGTTCCACAGAAGAGGGGCCTGAAAGCTGAAGGCTCTGCCTCCCATTCTACTTTTAAATACCCTAGGAACCACAAGTAAGCCAGCAGTCTGAGAGCGAAGTGGTCTATTGGTCTATCCATATATGTTAATAGATAAAAGATAACACTGTTTTCCTCCAAGGTCCCTATATGCACGTAAAATTGTGTCATTTCTTTCAACTCGGATACGGACAGAATCAACTTTTCTTCCATGTTTTTGTTCATTGGGTGGTTGAACTTAGCATGGCTGTAGGCTTCGTTTCTATTGGTCGCACAAATGTACGTCACACCGCGCAGCAGTCAAACTTCAACCTAGTTGAACTTTGACCACAGCGTGCAAAAAAACTCCTTGCCGGCGCACTTGTGCTGCACTTTGCTCAGCGCAGCGGGAAAATGTTTTTGCATGGCGCAAACAATAAAAAAGAATGGGTTTCAGAGTGCAGCGCAGCGAATGCCGCTTCCTTTGTGAAAAGGCCTTAAGACTGCAACTCTGCTTCCTGATCTCAACTCTGGATAGTGACATTTTGGGTGGTTTAATAAATTTGGCCATTTTTTAAATGAGCAGCTCTCATTTTTTAAATTTTCCAAAGTGGGATGGATGCCATCTCTCCTAATAAGACCAGGTTTTCCCCAGAAAGTTTCCCAATTATCTATTTTTGGACTCAGACAGCCAGCAACTTTACTTTAAGGAGAACATGCAGCTAAATATGTCACTCCTGGTCCGATTGGGGAGGGGATTGGAGAGTCCCAGGTATTAAAACCCTAGTGGTGGTTGTTCCATAAAAGGTGGTCGTTAACCCACTATTGATCATGTGTATCATCACATGAGCCAAGGTGTGAAAAAAGGCATAGGTCATTACCACCAGAGGTTTTGGGTGAAACCACTGTGAGACCTTGCCCCAACTTATCATGTGACCTGTGACATAAGGTGTGAGTGGGGTTGAGGTGCCTGGGAAGGGATGTCAAGACTGCATTGTATGTGGCTGACAGTTGGTGTCGTAAGCCACCACCTCTGTTCAATGGTGGTCATTCACAGTGGATACAGATGGCCTCTTTTACTCCTCTTTCAAACCATCTGTCTTCTTGGTCCAAAATGTGAACATTGGCATCCTCGAAAGAGTGGCCTTTATCCTTTAGGTGCAGATGTACAGCTGAGTCTTGTCCTGTCAAGGTGGCTCTTCTATGTTGTGCCATGCGTTTATGGAGTAGCTGTTTGGTTTCTCCAATGTAGAGGTCCGAGCACTCTTCATTGCACTGTGCAGCATACACTAAGTTGCTTAGTTTGTGTTTGGGAGTTTTGTCCTTGGGATGAACCAGTTTTTGTCTGAGGGTGTGGCTGGGTCTGAAGTGAAATTGTTCCAAGTGTAAAGTTTGGTGGAGGGGGGATTATGGTGTGGGGTTGTGTTTCAGGACTTGGGCTCGGCCCCTTAGTTCCAGTGAAAGGAACTCTTTGCACGTTTCTATAAATCGCTGCACCTATTCTATTTCCTAGCAAAATAGAAAGTAATTAACTAGTAAACAGTACCATATCATAGGATGCACACACATTGTGTTTACCAAGTACTTTGTGACAAATATACTAGAATAATTGTAATGGCAGATAAACTAAGGCTCCATCTGCTGCAGGCTGTAGTTGAAGTGACCCTATTGAATCACCAGAACAGATCAAGAATCTGCAGTCATTAGTTGCAGTCCAAGATGGTGGACTTGGAGTACATGTGACTGCAGGACAAGATTATCTCTGTGAAGGAAGCTGAATGATATATGTTTGTTGTAACACCAACTGGTCAGCCTGCCAGTAGGAAAATGTTAAAGGCTAGCTGGTTAGCAGCAATTTTTTTTAAATTAAAAGCAAGGGGATTGTAGATTAGCAAACTGATTGCAGATAGTGACCAAAAAATAATAAAATGCTAAAATGAGTGGAAAATACACTTTTGTGACCATTAATATACCAGGGCAGTTTGTTTTGTTTGTTTTTTTACCATGCAAAGAAAAAAATATATGTAAACAAGATTTACAAATAGCGCAAATTTCTCTGGGCAAGTGATAGATACTGTAAATGCACTGGACTAAAAAGGTAAGGAAACTTCCGATTTGTCAGAATAACTTCTGTCATAGTCTGCGCTGGTTGTTCTTGTTTTGGAGTCTGTTCCTCCCTCTCTGATTAGGTGATGGGCTGGGCAGGTCTTCCTCCTCCCTTTTGGGCGGAGCCTGGGTTTCTGCTCTGCAGCTAGGCACACCTGTTTTCCATCACTCTGCAATCAGCCACAGTACTTAAGGACCAGTTCAAGCTCAGCTCAAGACCAGTCTTTACCAGATAGTCTGCTTCTCCTCAGTGGTAATTGGCCCACCAACTATGTTCTTCCATGCTTTTTACTCATTACGCGTTAACCTCTGCATTTACCCGTTTTCAGTTTCACACCACCTGGCTCAAGAGTTCATTACGCACCTGCACAACTCACCTGCCAATGTCAGCCTGGTCCTTGCTGCCTGCAATTCCAATCCTGCCCCCAGAGTATTAATGTTCTGGCATGTATGTACACGCTGTAAATTCCTGACTTACATAAATTAATTAAATTTACTTAGAAATGAAGAATATATGCTTTTTACTAGCTTTTAAGTCACTGTTAATTGCATAGTGAAAATAAAATTAAAAAGTACCTACTACCTTAAAGCCATGAAAAACACTTTGGCATTTATTCAAAGACTGATGTTTGGCTTGGAACAGAAAAGAAATCCACCAAATCTGCAAACTTTTAGAATCACAAGCTTTTAGAGTTAGAATGTAACTAAATAAGTGTGTGTACTGTCTCTAAACAGTTTTAACCATCGCACGAGAAACTAAATTAGGCTTTGTGACTTTTTATATGTAAACACTGCCAACTTGGCAGACTAAACCTACTAAATCTACAAATGATATTAGCAAAAAATGTCACACAATTGTACTGGCCTTCTACTGATACCTCCACTGGTGTAAATTACATTTTTAGATGAGCAGTGTTAATTGTTTTAGAAAGGAGAGAAATGTGCATGTTACTGTACTTTGAACTGTGTTTTAACTTTATTTTTTTATGTGTATTGTATATATGTGACTATTTTAGGAGACTGGACCTGTTTTTTAAAATGTCTATGGATTTCAGAAGCACTTGAATAACACGAGTAACACTTACTTGCTTTTTTCCAATTGGCTGCAATCGGTTTGCATTGTTATAACAATGTAACAATGAACTTTCACATTAGTTGTTTAAAAAAGTAATTCTGAGTAGTCTTTACAAAGTCAAGAGTACATCTACTTCAAATATTAAGTACTCGGTACAGTTTTTATCTTGTTAATTAAACTACATTAAAAATCCTTTTTTTTTATTTTTAAAGCAATTGGTTTGCGTGCGTTTTCTTAGTAAGGTTAACTAATTAGAATTTACAGTGCAGGTTTCAGAGCAACATATGCTTACAGATAGATTATGTCTTTTCCACGGAAGGCCTCACTTATGACAGCAAGATAATGCCAAACCGTATTCTAGAGGAAAAAAAGAATGGTGCAAATCCCAGGTGAAAATATTGGAGCTTTATGAAATGAAAAATACAACAAAGGAGGCTCTGACTTCAGCCTCTAACAGCCTACAATATATCACGCAAAACTGAAGAGAGTCTTTGCTTTCAAAACTACAGAAACTGGTTTCCTCAGTTAATATTTTCAAAAAACTGTAAAATTCAACACTTTTCAACATTTGCCTTTCAACATTTGTCCACATGCTGTCTTTACATTTATTTTAAATGGTAGAGAGTTTAATTCATTTACAGTTTGTTTGTTTTTTTTTTTACATTTTACATACCATTTTAGCTTGTTCTGCTGTAAATAAATCGCAGGAAAAATCAGATAGTGATGAGCAGCGATTCATGGGAATGATTTAAAAAAATAGAGCTGCAGAGACTTTGAAGTTGAATCCCAAAAGCAATGAGAGTAGAACAGAGAACCTCAACTACACTTTGCATTTTTATTAGGCAGTAAGCAATGGGTTTTTGACTAAATCTATCACCAGAAGTGGAAAAATATGCTAATCACACATAAGAAAAAAAAAAAAATCAACATAAAAATGAGAGATAAAGACATGTTGGTGCTTTAAATGAGATCTGAAAGATCCTATGACCAAAAGGAAAACATCAGAATCAAAATAGATAACGAATCCTATAATAAATACTTGTTGATTACAGTAGGGATACCAAAGAGTAGTATAATTTAAACCCTTTTAATTAAATCTGAATAAAGTCAAGGGACTTACACTAATACAGAATGACTGACCCTTTCAAAGAACACAGCAAAAGCTTAACTACCTCAGACACTTAAAAATATATCAAAGAAATTAGCCTCTACTGTGGGACATCATAAATATGACCACATAATGAACATCTGCTCTGAGAGTGACTGTGATAGGGGCCATAAACCCTCTAAACTCATTCATACTGTCTGAAGAAACCATTTGTCCTATGAAGGACATGAAAATAATTTTTTGCCCAGGTAGTCTTCTACGTCTCTCCTTTGGCACTGTTCTCCTATCTACATGTCTCAAAGGGCTTTTGAGTAATGCATTTCTATTATTGTACCTTGCGTAGTGTCACATTGGTGGCTTTATCAGGAAGTTGTTGTAGGGTGAAGCTGGAGTGGGTTGGAGGGGTTATTTTGTGGGGTTGGCTGGCATTAATCTCTGTCACTTGTCCTCTCTGATTTATACTCTTTCCCAATAAGCCAGTCTATGGCCTCCACTTCAATTGCTACTTTGTGATAGCATTCCATGTTCAGCCTTCGTCCGCCCTGCAACTTGACATTGAAGGCTTGTTCCCCAAACCAGTGGAAAATAAAAAGCACGGTAAAGAATTAAATTTCCCGCACCAGGAACAAGAAAGACAAGATAATAGGAGCCTGGAGCTCCCTCCACCCCCATATAAAGAAAGTCATTCTCCTCTATTACGCCCGGTGCAGCTTCTGCTTGACGACTTAGATCAAGAGCAATTAATCTTTACACAGGAGTCAGAAAAACTGTGAAAGCCAGGCTTGGGTGCAGTCAAATTTTAAACATATAGAAAAGGTGTTTTAACAGGTAAAACGGCAGAGATGTATCAGAACAAGCTTCTGACTAATGAACACAAAGGCTTAGCTCCAGGCTATCTGATCACAAAGACTCAACAGCAGAACTCCTGCAATCCCCTCCTTTGTTGTTCATTAACAGACCACCATGGATGGGCTACCATGTCACCTACCATCTAATAGCCCCCCCACCCCCTCCACCCCTCCACACACACACGCACACTGATGTGGTCCGTATATTTCTAAAGTGTTTAATTACAGATGATTTATCACCAAACTGTCATTTGGTAACTGGGCCCTTCCGTTCTCTCTCCCCACGCCACGCTCCTGCTGTGTTGAGGGAACCTTCACATCATTATGAGCAAGCTCATTTATATTAAAATGAGTATTACCAGTTAATTCGCTCCATACATTTTGGACACAGCATGTGTCATGCATGAGCTTCGGATCGCACCTGGTTCGTGGCCACTTCGGCATACATCAAGTGCTTTATTGCAGAAGAGTTAATGCGCATTTGATCTTGCTGCGATTTCCCATAAAAACATGCAGCGTAACGCATATATCATGATTTATATGTCAAAGAGGACATTAGACATTATCCACTGAATTAAGCAAAGACCACTAAAGAGCTGTTTATGCTGAATCTCATTTTCTCAGTTAACCTCCGGTCTTAACCGTCAGTCATCCTCACCAGTCAAGGGCAATCACAATGTTTTGCATAAAGCAAACGAGAATAACCCAATAACGCATGTGACAAAAGTAGTTCATGAAAATAAGCAAACTATACATGCGCCTCTGAATGTACTCGCAGCGGAAGCAAAACATTCAACTAGATCTAAAGAGACCACACGCTTTCGCTAACAACATACAGTCCTAAAGGATTCCAAACAAAACTCACACAAATAAGCACAAGGAGTGAACTCCCATGCATACCTCTACAACAATGTAAATGAGGACCAATCCCAGACAGCCAAAAAAAAAAAACAAAAAAAAAAAAAAAA
The DNA here is from genome assembly GCA_015108495.1 of Heterochromis multidens. Classification (NCBI taxonomy): domain Eukaryota; kingdom Metazoa; phylum Chordata; class Actinopteri; order Cichliformes; family Cichlidae; genus Heterochromis; species Heterochromis multidens. Next base: position 6,571 of record VUQS01045170.1, read on the forward strand.
AAAAAAAAAAACAAATTCAAGTTGGGACGGGAATAGCTTCCTCTCTGTTCAGTGAGGGGAAATAATGAGGGTATTAAATACAGCCAGCAGATGAAAAATAATAACATATCGATTGTGCACGTAGCACTTTCAAAGGAGCGTAATGGCCTGATTCCTGGTATTGATCTGCCAGTGGGCTGGGGAGAAGTAGCTCGTCGTCCCTGTAAGACCCCCAGTGAGAATGAGATTGGTGAAGCCATCTGAGGTTCTGTTTCTTGTTTCACTCCATACAGGCTTTATTTCAAATGGCTGTTTTTTCTCCTCTGAGCGGATGTGAAATGAATGTTGCTGAAATGGTCTGACATACACAATATTTTCCATCTTGCGATCATACTTACCTGCAACACCATGGCTGTTGGTGGCAATACAGGAATGTGCATTTTGTAACACCAGGGGGAAAAAAAGCAATACATTTTGCAGATAATATCTACAACATAAACTGTTCAATATATAATTCAGTGTGTATATTTTTTTCTTCAATCAATAGTATATATGCTGTATATAGTAAGTCTTTGTAATATAATGGATTCCCTTGTGATGCAAAACAAAATTTAACATTTCGTTTAAAGTTCAGTATCAAATGCAAAAAATTAAGTTTCTTTTCCTGAGAAACGCCGTTATGCAGGATTAGAATTCAATTCCCTTCAAAGTATGGATAAGTAATGAATTGTATTCACCGACTACTATGTGCATGTTTGACTGTGAAAAAGATGGACAAAATTCAATCTCCAACTTAAAACATATGAGCCCTAACCCACCTCTCACAAACTCCTCAACTGATCTTATTTCTAGCTCAAAGAGACAGAAAAATCTATATCTCAATTTGGTACACTTCAACTCCACTCCAAAAGTGCCCTGAGAGAAAACTGAATTAAACTGAGACAAGCTGATTCAACACCCTGAAAAATGAATTTAAGTAGTTGTTTCTGAAATATGTATTTGCCATGTGCAATATTGGCTTCTCAGCGAGAGAAAACGTGATAGGACTTCACAGCAGTCTTTCGTCTAGAGAAAGGTGTGCTTTCCCAGAATAAAAACGTGCATGCCGGGGAATACATTAATCATAACAAGGTGACAGCCAGCCTGACAGACAAGCAGAGGCACAGGAACAGATTTGACGGTGCTTTCTATTCCTCAACATCTTCGAAAAAGCAAAAAACCTACAGGGCAATTAAAGGAGCGTCGATAGCCGTGTCAGCTGGATTACGGGCTGGGCGTGAAATTGTCACACAATGTGTCAGGGGTGCTCTGTTAACAACTCGGCCCGGCTTTTGCCATGGAGTGGCGGAGGGGGCCCTAGTGGAACGTGACACTGGAAGAAATACCGTCAAGTCTGTGCAAGGCCGGATTAGATTAGCACACTGGAACAGGTGGTCTTTTATTGGCTGCGTGATACTGTCAAGGATCCTCTGAAACTGGATGTAGCATGTGCGCACACGCGCATATGCGTAGAAGCACACATGGACAGGAAACATTCGGGGGTGAAGGTAGCACAAAGCTTTTGTGCTGGATACCAAAAGGAACCATGGCTCGCTCACGTCTGAGTCAACTGTAATGTGAGAATGCAGCACATGTAGTTTGATGTTGCAGTCACTGTTAGAAAGACAGGAAGGGTGGGTGAGTGGGGGGTGATGCTTGGGTTAATAGGCTTTAGGCAAAAAAACACTGCGACGTCTGCTGAGTGACAGAAAATCCAGGGATTGCCCAGCTGTCTACAAGGCAACAGCCACAAAATAACACAATCTAACGAGTGAGGGGAGGCGAGCGATGGTGGTGAGGGTGAGGCAGTTTGCCAAACCATTCTTCACAACCTCCAGTATATTTAGTGTCACTTACGGGAAACATATTAGCCATGAATAATACATGTGGTGATGTATGTCGCGAATTTGCTTTGAATAAATTATATAGTTAGGCTAAAGCAAAAAGTACGTCATATACCCATATGGACAGTGAGGCATAAAAATGCAGGGAGACACCTCTGCCAAGCTGACAGTAATATACAGGCTCTTTGTAATCTGGCTTGAGTAAATTTACTGAACATGGCCAAAAATAGGGGAACCCAAATGCCACCTTGGCAGTCCACACAATGCATCTGACATCTGGGGTTATTCTGAGGACGCAAGACAGATTTGAAATCGGTGGGAGCTGCTGAGGTGTTTTGATGTGACATGTATACTCTGATGAGGTGGTCTATTGAAACTAGGTCACAAGGGATGCCAGTTTGTCAAAAGCCTGAGTGAAAAGCATTGCAAGAAACATAAAGCACATTTCTATTCAAGGAAAAAAAACACTTTAATATTTCTCAGGCAACGCCGGACTACATTTATGACTTTTTGCTGTAGTAATGGGAAGTTTAAACATTTTAGAAAACGCTACTGTACAACAAGTGATCGGAGAAAAAAAACATTAATAAATTATGTGTTTAAAGTTTGCTGGAGTACAAGAAGTAGACAAACATAGTTTGCTTGATGTGTACATTTTTATTACTTCCAGAGCTAAATTAGTCCACTTCCGCCAAGAATGCTAGTTGACTTGTTGGTAGACTTCACATACACTACAGATTAAAATTTTAAGTGGTACTTTGAGTCCATAAGCTCATTCCATGAAGTTACTTTTTCAGTGATTTAGATAACAGGCCTGCTTTGCACCTTCCAAACATTGTGGATCTGGAATCTTTCACTTCAGTTTGAACAACTTCCCATCCTCTTTAAACTTTCCAGCAATTTCTCTCAGTGTAGAGATAACAGTTACTTAAATTCAGCCATTAACTCTTCAAACAAGCAGAATGACAACTTCAAAGAGAAAACCTTGAAACTTACAGAAGAACACTCCTGGTTAGACTATGATATATGGAACTGAAACAAAACCAACAAGAAAGGCGTACAGTGTGTCTATTTAGGGCAAAGACTGCAAATGAAAATTCATGTTAGTGCCTTTGGAGAAAGCTGAGGTAGAGCCAGAACACAAGGGACAGATGAGATTCAAATCCCGCACCACTCTATCAGACAGTGTAAAATGAAATTTGGCACTATATCTAACACAGAATGAGTTATGAGTTGGAGAACTATTATAGCTAGATTCTAATTGAAGGTGTCCAAGAGCAGTCCCCCCCCCCCTTCTCTCTCCTCGTAGCAGCAATGGAAAACGGGTAATATCTTTTACTGGGCTAGCATTGTGAATGTCACACTCTCAAGGTAAAGGAGGCTTCAACTCTACTTTGGCTTGTCAGAATTTGCATGCTGTAGTAACTACAGTCCTTGAGTGTAGCAGAGAATGTTTCAGAATGTGGGGGTACAGACATGAGCACAAAAGTAGGGGATATGCATGAGATAAAAGCCTGAACTAGCTGAGGGAATGTTTTGCCTCTGGCTATACACGGTCTCAAATGGATGATTAATTGTTTATTGCCACCTTTTGAAACTGAAGAATCATGGGCAAATAGTTTTTTTTTTTGTTTTATTTTTAAATGCACTGCACTAGCCTCCTTTAGCAGTAAATGCTTCATAACCATACCTGGCCAACTTTCCATGAATTCCTATGTCCAAATTCCACGCAGGTGCCCATTTGAGTTGACGATTAATAGCTGCAATTTACAGCAAATGGGCTTTTGCACAATATGTTTAGCGGGGCTAGATAAAATGGGTCCCTGGCCACTGATCTGGAGACAGATTAGGTTTTTAGTCGGCTATGATTAAGGCATGAATAGGGAATGGGAGATCAGACTTTGGACCTGCAGTGTTTAATGCTGCCCACCTGTTATAAATGAGCAGTTAAATGAGTCAAGCATTGGTGGTCCCAGGCCAATTCAAGGGCATAAGGCAGCTACACACAAACTCTCAGTTCTCCACCTCTTTCTTTTCTAGCTACCGTACCACTTTTTAGATTTGTGTGCAAGGTGCTGCTGTATGCACTGCAGGTCACTGGGCTGGCGGACGGTCTATGGTTTCCTTCTGTGTGAAGGCAATCCAAAAGAGAATCCCAAATAGGACATTTATCATTGCGAGGAAATGAACAGATCTGCTCTACTGCATGTACAACAAGACTGACTGCGATGAATATATAAGTGGTAATAAATTACTCTTTAAAATGACTTATTTACTTTTTCTTGTTTTTTTCAAACGACAGACTCATCCTCATCCGAGGTAATGAATTACAAATCTGCATGTTCTTCACAACCACCAGACCCAGTGTTGCCACTGGCATCTTAACACTGTACATTTTAGTGTTTAAAAAGAGCATCTCTTTGCATCTGCACCATGAAAGTGTGGGCTCCAAATTGGGTCAACAGACTGTCGCTGCTTCTTTCCTTCTCAAGAAGTCACTCCTTGTACCTGCAGGCTGAATGTGCTTAACACGTTCTCTGAAGTTTGACTTTTATGCACTCCGTAAAACGTCTGAAAATGCTCGCTTTCCACGTGAGCGCTCGCGTTTGCCACCAAGTGTTGTCCTCGTTTATTTCTAAATGGGCTTATTGTATAACAGCCCATGGAGGACAATGTAATTTAAGTGGTACAACATGAAAGAGGTGTAGAACAAGGAACTGGGGCTATCCATAGAGAGGGGCTAGTGCGGTAACACGGGCTAAAAGGTTAAAGCAGCGGGGGGAATTAATATGTCTTAATGACATTATAATGAATGGGAAAATATGGGACATCATTTATTAAACGGAGTCAAGTGTGTCAGGGAAGTGCGAGGACTCACAAACGCATTAATTATCTTGCGTCTCTCTTCATGGACGGGGGAAGAAAGCGTTGGTGGAGAGGTAATGACAGGCCCGGAACGGACACCATAAATTACCACAGGGGGGCTTCAAGACGACAAGGTCTCGTCTCACTTCTGCACTCACGCAGCAAGATATCTTTTCATGTGTCCAAACCGTCACTGGGAATTTGGACAGAAAATCAGAATTGCCTTTTCTAACTCTCAGTCATTTCCCGACAAGAAAAGAGGGAAATGCCCTTTTTTCTCTAAAGACTTGATATCATACTGGCAAGACATGACTTGTTATTCATCATACCTGTCACTTTGGGAGAAGAAAAAAAAAAAGAGAGAAGCAAGCATAAGTCCTGTTTTCTACACTTTATTTTCTTGGGACCAAGAGATGAGTGTGGGGGTAGGGAGGCTTGCTCAAGAACAGTCATCCATAACCACCCGTATGTTTCCAAGGCCTTTGATATTTCAAGCTGATCTGATGCAGGTAGCTTTCTCTGTCGAATTTTCTGGATTCCAGTGACAACTTGTGGATTCCAAAAGAGCCAATGTCTTCTCAAAACTTAAGGTAAGTAAGTAAATTTTTTGTATGTTGCACATTCAAAATCAGAGTGCTTTACAAAAAACAGAGAGAGGAAAAACAGGGTTTCCAGACTCCCTCTACACACATTCATACTACCTGCATAAAATACAGTGACGCAACAACAAACTGTAATCCAATCCGTAGTTCCATAAATCAGCAGCTGCCAAATGTTTGATGAAAATGTACGTCTTCAGCTTAACAGTTGATGCATTTCTGAGGTCACTTGGGAAATTAGTCCAGGGTCTTGGTGCAACAACTGCAACAGCACGATCCCCTTCTTGTATAAGCTTCGGCCGTGGGATGATCAAGAGTAACTGGGAAGCAGACCTTAAGGATCTTAAGAGATTATGTGGACGCAGCATATCTGCCTTATATGCAGGTACAAGACCATTTAAGGATTTAAACACAAACGGTGTCACTGAATACTGGACAAATCGCAAATGAGCAAGACATGATTCACTTACAACAAAGTTTCCAGATCTGGTGGATTTAAAAAAGACTTTAGCTTGGAGATTGTTCTGCGCTGGAAGACAATGCTATTGACCACAGGATCTATGTGTTGGTCAAATTTCAAATTTGTATTTTTAATAAAAGAGGGTTAAAGAACCCAAGTTATCCTTTAAGCTCTCAGGTAGAAGTGGAGGGCCAAACAACACAACTTCTGTCTTGCTGTTATTTAACTGTAAGACACTGTAGCACATCTAATTTTTTATATCCAAGATATACTTACTGAGCCTTTGTATAAAGTAGTGATTTCCAAATTATAAAAATAAGCATACGGTCATTTCAAACTAATCTAAAGGCAGATTGGGACAAAATGCAATAATCATTTGCATATGGCAATAAAATTTTACTCTTCCAGAAAGTCCTTCCTGAAAGGAATTCACTCTTATTGCTCAAAATTACACTCCTAATTCTGAAATCATAAAGCATTTTCCTTGGGACATACTGAAGCAGTGCTTGAAATTAACTTTTTGACTCACTGGCCAAAAAAAAAAATCTCTCTCTCTCTCTCTCTCTCTCTCTCTCTCTCTATATATATATATATATACACACACACACACACACACACACACACACACACACACACACACACACACACATATACAGTACTGTGCAAAAGTTTTAGTCAGGTGTGAAAAAATGCTGTAAACAAAGAATGCTTTCAGAAATGGAAGTGTTGTTCATTTATTTTCATCAATCCACAAAATGCAGTGAATGAACAAAAGACAAATCTAAACCAAA